>SKCR01046226.1:0-47846 GCA_019454045.1 Zanthoxylum bungeanum | reverse complement strand
TCGTGAGAGGCAATACAGCATGTTGATATGCGACATCACATTATAATAAATCTTGAAAATGGAGCATTTGGCAAGGCTCACATCAGTATCAATCTGGGGGCGAGGCCCACATCAGTATCAGTCTGGGGCGAGGTCCACATCAGTATCAGTTTCGGAGCAAGGCTCACATCAGTATCAATCTGGGGGTGAGGTCCACATCAGTATCGGTTTGGGGGCGAGGCCTGTATCAGTATCAGTCTGGGGGCGAGGCCCGCATCAGTATCAGTCTGGGGGTGAGGCCCACATCAGTATCAGTCTGGGGGCGAGGCCCACATCAGTATCAGTCTGGGGTGAGGCCCACATCAGTATCGGTTTGGGAGCGAGGCCCGCATTAGTATCAGTCTGAGGGCGATGCCCACATCGGTATCAGTCTGGGGGCGAGGCCCACATCAGTATCAGTCTGGGGGCGAGGCCCACATCAGTATCAGTCTGGGGCGAGGCCCACATCAGTATCAGTCTGGGGTGAGGCCCACATCAGTATCGGTTTGGGAGCGAGGCCCGCATCAGTATCAGTCTGAGGGCGATGCCCACATCGGTATCAGTCTGGGGGCGAGGCCCACATCAGTATCAGTCTGGGGCGAGGCCCACATCAGCATCGGTATCAGGTTTGGGGATGAGTCCCAAGGTTGAGGCCCATATCATCTGCAGTTTTGGAACGTCACATCACATGATCTAGGGGTGGGCATTATCGGATTCGGATCGGATCAGACCGAATCCGAATCGGATCCGATCCGAAATGCCCACGATTGTTTGATTCGATCGGATCGAATCATGTTATCGAACTCGATCCGATCCGATCCGATCCGAAATTATCGGATCAGATCGGATTGGTTCGATCCGAATTCGAATCGGATCGAATCGGACCAATTCGATCCGAAATCATCCTATTTCAGATCGGATTGGTCCGATCCGATCCGAATTCGGTGGGTTTGAGTCAAAAAAATCGAGCAGATCGGATCGGATCGGATAAAATCCGATCCGATCGAATTTTTTTTTTTAATATATAACGACATCGTTTTGCATATTAAAAAAAAAAATCGATCGGATCGGATTTTATCCGATCCGATCTGAAATTCGTCGAACCGGACCAACAGGATTCGATCGGATTTGCAAATCGGATCGGATCGGATCTGATCCGATCCGATGCCCACCCCTAACATGATCTATTTTGGCCGAGTGCAAGCAACGAAGAGCAAAAATCTAAATCGAGTATGGGGGTGACCAGTCAACCACCCGGCGAATAAGGGATTTATCGAGAACTTGAGTAATGAGACTAAAGGAAACTGAGAAATCACCAAGAGAGAATCGACAGAAAGGAACTATGAGCAGGCCCAGGGGGCGACCAAAGACTTTTGCAGGCAAATGGCACCAAGGAGCACAAGGAAGGCCTAACCCATCGGAATAGGAAACATATCCATGCATACATGCATACATATCACATACAAGTAATTTTTAAGTTGTATTCGCAGGTTTGTAGCGGAAAAGACCATCTCATCAAGTATTGGTTCAAAAAATAGCCACATTCTCACACAGCACGGTTCTGAAATGGACCACAACAGATGCCGAAAATGGCACTCCAAAAAGTAGCACACACAACAGATGCTGAAAATGGTGCTCCAAAATGGATCACACACAACAGATGTCGAAAAAGGCACGCCAAAATGGAGCACACACAACAGATGCCGAAAATGGCGCTCCAAAATTGAGCACACATAACAGATGCCGAAAATGACGCTCCAAAATGTAGCACACACAGCAGCTGCCGAAAATGGCGCTCCAAAATGGAGAACACACAGCAGATGCCGAAAATGGCGCTCCAAAATGGAGCACACACATCAGATACCGAAAATGGCGCTCCAAAATAGAGCACACACAGCAGTTGCGGAAAATGGCGCTCCAAAATGGAGCACACACAGTAGATCCCGAAAATAGCGCTCCAAAATGGAGCACACACAACAGATGCCGAAAATGGCGCTCCAAAATGGAGCACACACGACAGATGCTGAAAATGGCGCTCCAAAAATGGAGCACACACAACAGATGCCGAAAATGGCGCTCCAAAAATGGAGCACAGTTCGAAAACGGACAACCGGATCAACCCAGTTTGAAGCAGCAGGCAAGTCAGGTGGCAGCTGGCGAGCCAGGTAAGTAAAAAAGCATTGCATAACTTTGATAGGATTGTCATTGTCACACACTGCACAAGTCCCATCAAAGTGGGGGCGACTGTAGGCACTGCATTTTTGCATGTAAGTCTCGATGATGAGTCTCTCATGGAGACACTACCTCTTTAAATTGTGGAAGTCGCGGGAAACGAATGTTGGAATGGATGAGTCAGGAATTGACATCTTATTGGATTTAATTCAATTGTTTAGCGTCGGGTTGCTTGTTGGACCTCTGTTTTAAAACACATCCCTAGCCCAAAACCAAAGCCACAAGCCCACCTAGCCCAATCCCATTAAATCACATCCAATAATAATTAAAACATTTAAAACACATGTTAAAAATTAAATTAAATAAAATCCAATTAAATCAAAAAAATCTCATTCCTAAATTAAATAAATCACATTCCTAATTAAATTAAATCACATGCCTAAACTAAATGAAATCAAATCAAATACCAATAATCATTTTCCTAACTAAAACAAATTACCTCCCTAATTAAAGATATATTTTCCTTATGAAACACAAATTAAATATTCCCCCCATAATTACAATATTATTTCCCTACCTATACAAGGTAAACCCCAACCCTTGCCTATAAAAAGAACCATAATCCTCTCGACTCATCTCTCCTAGCTTTCTCTCTCACCATAATGCCAAAAACCCTCTCGGCAACCATCTCTCTTCTCTCCTATTCGGCATCCCTTAGCATCCTCAAGCCTCTCCCTTGCATGTTCCTTCACTACACAAAAATGTAAACCATAAAGCCCTCTTCTTCCTAACACCCTTACGCATCTCACAAAATATAAAACCCACACTGCCAGCAAACACCAAGGGACCCCATACATGCAGCTCCCACATAAAAATAACTCACACAAAAATAGTAACCCTTCACGATATTCTCCATCTCACCTCACTCAAAACACAAACCCATTCAAAACCCATTTTCTCCCTCGTCAACCTGCCCCCACTAACGCATGAACAAAAGCCCTCACCTCTCAATCCCACATCGACAAACAAACTTCAATCTTCACCTCACACCATCGACTAAAACAAAATAACAAAAAAAGAATGATCCCACTCTCTCACGTAAACGGCCCAACAAACCTAACTGCTCCATCACGCCTCTCACGCAGCACCCCCCACCGACCAAAGACACTCAGCCCAGTCACAAAACACGCTGCAGCACCCCTTCTTCTCTTCGCATCTTTCACGTGAATAGCACTCAAGGCAGAACACTCACCAAATAATCACAAACAGCTCCCTTCATCGATCAAACGAAGCAACTAAACCCTGCAAGCCACTAACCGACCAAACCATCTTTCAACCAGCCAAAGACACACATCTCTTGCCTCACAGCAGCCCTCCACCGACACCAACAAAACCAAATTAACTGCCCCATTAGCCGAATATAACAAAACCAATAACTCACGCACAGTCCAGAAAATAACCCCAAACCAGTCCCCAAAACAGTGAAACAGTGAGCAGAAACAGCGGACAAGCAAACCAGAAAAATAGCGAAGCGCTAACCCTTCCGGCGACGTCCCAACGCACTCCCGAGAAGCGACTTAAAAGGTAAGACCTGATGGCACCCTTTGTTATATTTTATTTTGTCGTCCTGGAAACGGCATGCTTGGTTGGACGTGGAATACGTCCAACCGGGCATGTGAAGTCCTATATTGAAAACGGCCAAGTTCTTTGGTCACATGTTTATTATTTCACATTTATTTCGCATTATTAGTCTTTTATTATTTCGCATTTAATTTCCGTTTATTGTTGTTTTATTATTCTGCATTTGTTTTGTTCTCTTTGGTTATTTATAGTTATATGCATTATCATATTTCATGTATGTCAATATTGGGTTAATGATTGTGTTGTGTTAATGCTTGAGTGTTGCCTGTCGTGGTATATCGGATGGAAACCCAGACATAATTCCGTAGCCGAATCCAAATGGACGGTAGTGCGGTCTGTACTTGGGATACAACTCCACGTACTGCTTGAGGAAATGTTGACGCATATGTCATGAAATTGTGTGCTTGTCGTCATTTCGACTTACTTTTATTCATGCAAAGTTAGATATAGGTAGTATGCAAACTTAGATGTAGGTTGTTCTTGCGTAGACTCGGTTATATTATAATATAAATCCTTTCATTACAAGTGGCATAAGTAAGGGACCATTCCGAACAAAACGGTTTAAGGTCTTCCCTTGCGAGGGGTGAGTAAGGCCTGAAATCATTTTCCCAGTTCATACTGGGTGGCGACTCCATGTTATTTCTCCGATTTAGTTCCCCTACGGGCTACTTCGTACTCCTGACTAGGCCGCGAGCCTGGAACAGCGTCGCCGATTTCTGTGTCCTACACTAACCCTAAACGCAGCTCACACACGGCCAAATCAAGAAAAAATAAGCGAATAAGCCCCTCACATCCCTTGCATGTCTTTTCACGGCCACAGACCCTAACCCTCCTTCAAAATCTTCCCGTAACAACCAGATAATCTACAAACACTCTCACTCTTTCCGGCATCACCCAAACAACACAAAACAATAACAACACACAATAAACCCTAAGCCGTGAGCTGCTACTTTCACCGAACCAAACAGCTAACCACACGTGAAACAAACAGCACACTGACACCGAATCACACTTAGCCACAAAGCCCTCACCGACACAAGAAACTATCCCCCCAAAATAGAACAAACACAGCCTCTAAACTGATCCAAAAAGCAGCCCTCACCGACCAGAAAATAGCCAACCAAATCAGCCCTAACTGAGACAGCAACAACAAAACCCTAAGCCAAAAAGAGCCCCTCCAGCGAATCCAATAAACCCTTCAAACATTGCCTCTAAACCAGTCCGTAAAACAGCCTCCAAATAACCACCGAAACAGTCCCAAAATAGCCAGTGAAAACAGCGGAAGCAGCGAGCAAAAAATAGAGAAAACAACCGTAGAAAAACAGTATGGAAAGCGCTGATGAAACAGCGAAACTGTGAGTGAAACTGTGATCCAGAAAACTAGAAAAATAGTGAAGCGTTAACCCTATCGGCGACGTCCCAACGCACTCCCGGGAAGCGACTTAAAAGGTAAGACCTGAGGGAACCTTTTGTTATATTGTATTTGGTCGTCCCGGACACGCCATGCTTGGTTGGACGTGAGATATGTCCAACCGGGTATGCGAAGTCCTATATTGAAAACGGCCAAATTCTTTGGTCACATATTTATTATTCCGCATTTATTTGATGTTATTAGTCTTTTATTATTTTGCATTTAATTCATGTTTATTGTTGTTTTATTGTTCCACATTTATTTTGTGTTATTTATTTTTCCTCATTGTTTCGCACGTTTGTCTATTCGGTTATTTATGGTTATATGAATTATCATGTTTCATGTATGTCAATATTGTGTTAGTGATTGAGTGTTGCTTCTCATGGTATATCGGATGGAAACCCAGATGTAAATTCCGTAGGAGAATCCAAATGGACGGTAGTGCGGTCTGTACTTGGGATACAACTCCACGTACCGCTTGAAGAAACATTCACGCATATGTTCATGCAATTGTGTGCTTACCATTATGTGGATTTACTTTTATGCATGCAAACTTATATATAGGTTGTATGCGCACTTAGATATAGGTTGTATGCAAACTTAGATATATGTTGTATGCAAAATTAGAGGGAGGTTATTCTTGCGTATGTATGTTGCGTAGACTTGGTTATATTATCGCATAAATCCGTTCATTACAAGTGGCATAAGTAAGGGACCATTCCAAACCCAACGGTTTGAGGTCTTCCCTTGCGAGGGGTGAGTGCGGCCTTAAATCATTTCCCAATTCACGATGGGTGGCGACTCCATTTATTTCTCCGATTTAGTCCCCCGCGGGCTACTCCGTACTCCCGACCAGGCCGCGAGCCTGGAACAGCGTCGCCGATTTCTGTGTCCTACAGCCGCCAACTCAGTAGAAAATTGGCAACAAATGGAACAGTTATTCCATGCGCAATTCTACAAGGCCGAATCTGAAGTGGCCCTGGCCGATTTGGCAAACCTGAGACAGTTACCAGGATAGTGGGCCGAGACATTCTTACAGAGGTTTAAAGTGGCTCGAGGCCGATGTTACGTGCCTTTTCCAGAAAAAGAATTCGTGAGAATCGCTCAAAGCTGTCTCAATTTCGACCTGAAAATGAAATTTCAAGATTGTGAATTTTGGGACCTCCCCCAACTCATCACTAGTGTGGTGCATTATGAACGATTACTAAGGGAGGAATAGCAAATGAAAAATTCTAGCAAAGGGATGTATTACAGGAACATCGATTATGAAGTAGGCGAAATGGACATCGAATCGGCCGACTTGTGTTTGGCCGAATTGGTTAAAGGGAAGCCGTACTTTTGTAAGGCATGGGCTGAACCCCTAGCTAAAGAAAAAAATGATAAAAAGAATAGAGACTTCTCGTTTGACATCACAAAAGTCGATGCCATATTCGATCAGTTATATAAGGACAAACAGATTAGCTTGAGCGATCGCCACATGTTTCCAAGCACCGAGCAGATCGGCGGGAAAAAATATTGTAAGTGGCATAATACGTGGTCCCATTCAACTAATAACTGTCTTATTTTTCGATATGTTTTGCAGGATGCTATAGAATCTGGACGAATAACGTTCGAAAAAAAGATGGCAGTGGACAACAACTCGTTTCCAAAGCCAGTGGAATTGAACATGATCAACTCGGATCTTACCAAATTGAATTTGCTAAAATTCAAGTTGGTCCTAGATAAAGAACATGATGGTCATCATCCAAGCGCTCTGGAAAGGATTAAATCACCCCAAGAACGGGAGGATCATCAAAACCTTTTTGTACGGTGCAAAAACAATATGGAATGGATGAGAGAGTTGGAGAATACCTGCGAAAGGCCTGTAAAGAAAGAGCCAGTAGCATGGCAGCCACGGACCTTCGCACCAAGGTTCTACGGTGAGAATTCGAGCTTCATCCAAAATGTGAGGATGTTTAGACCGAAGATTCATCGGCCCAACGTATGGCATTCGTACCGCAGGACGTATTCAAGGCAGCGTCCATAAATAAATTACCCTCTTGTGGATGAAATGACAAGGACGCAACTGAGGCGACACCAGTAAAATTATGGATGTATGATGCGCCAGCAAGGTGAAATGAAGGTCACCGCAGACCGTAATGCTTATACAGGAAAGAAACCAGATGAAAATAGTAAAGAGAATGAAGACCGATGAGGGACAACGACTGACTGCGAGAAGCGTACCAAGTTTGATAGACGAAAGCGAGATGAGACAGACGATGAAGAGCCCTCTATTGTCATTTAGTTCGGTAGTATGCCACCAGTTGTGGCTAATCATTACTTATTGTCCGAGAAATTCAATGAGGACAACAGTGGAGGGTCTGGAAATAACGAAGATGTTTATGATGGTGATGAAACCGAGTTCGCGGCACTCTCAATAGCGGATAGAGAGGCATCAGATGAAGAAACGACAGACATAGAAGAAGAAATAGACATCAGGACAGAAGCACGAAGAAGGGGAATATCACAGAATCGGCTTCTCAAAGAATTGTATGAGGCCGGTAACCCTGCAGTCAGAACGTTAGGAGAGGACTTGGGATGATCTTCATACCTTGTCCTGTATGGGACGCCCAAAATAAAATGGACCATTACAAGGGTAGAAAAATGAAGAATGATTGTCAATAATGTCTCTCACGATACACCAGTCACGTTACCACCTTCTGGATGGGACACGGGAGGAGAAATGCCTCGGACCAAAAACGAGAGTGAACTGATAGACCTATCAGGGAAGGTGATATTCCCAAAACCACCACCGCAGATGACCAAGCACTTGCGGCCGTTGTATGTGAAGGCAAAAGCCAATGGGATACCCATCACCAAAGTATTGATTGACAATGGAGCAGCCATCAATGCAATACCGTATAGGATGCTAGGGCGTTTAGCAAAGTCAGAGGAAGACCTCATCCCTGCGGAAGTACTACTAACAAGTTTCAATGGAGTGGCGACAACGGCCAAAAGGGTCATCCCACTAGACTTTCAAGTAGGAAGTACTACGAAGACGGCGGTGTTCTTCGTTATAGACGGGCCAACCACGTATAACATGTTATTGGGATGAGATTGGATACATGGTAGCCGATGCATTCCTTCATCTCTTCATCAGTGCCTAGTTTTCTGGAACCAGAACATGAGGTTGAAATTTTACACGTCGACAACAAGCCTTTCGCTGCATAGACAAATTCGGCCGAGTACTTCATGTACGAAGGAAATTACGGGCCGACCCGAGTTCTGAGTGAAGGGGAAAGTTCGACCATTGTGGCTCAAAATGATGAGCTATACCCCACAGGTCTGCTAAATGACTTGTTCGTGCAAACAAAGCCAACTATAGTGGTTTTTGGGGAGTCGACGCACAACAGTTCAAATGAAGAAGAGGAAGCAAAGTAAAGAGCCTGGAAGGAAGACAGGATAAGAGAGGCATGTGGGGTAGATTGTTTGCTGGAAGGAAGTCACAAGAGCGAACTGGAAGAAGAAGAATACGATCTGAACGGACGGCATAAGGCGAGCATGTCAATGGCACAAGATGTATTGGATGAGGTAAATCTGGGAAGCGAGGACGATAGACACGTCACTTACATCAGCAAGGAATTAGAGGCCCAGGAAAAACTAAAGTGTTCTCTTCCCTGTTGAGGTTGAAGGACAATGACGAATTCGTGTGGACCGAAGAACATCAGAAGTCTTTTGATAGCCTGAAGAAATATTTGTCACAGCCGCCAGTGATGGTACCCTCTATGCCAGGACGGCCAATGAAGTTGTACATATCAACCAAAGAACAGTCAATGGCTGGGATGATCGCTCAAGACGATGACATGGACGTCGAAAGAGCCATTTATTATATTAGTAGACAATTGCTTAATTATGAATGTAATTATTCTCCAATGGAGAAATTATGTTTGGCTTTGTATTTTACATGTACTAAACTACGTGCCTACCTTAGGCCGAATATAGTGTACTCGATCACTAAAGTTAATATAATAAAGTACATGTTTTCTCGTCCTATCTTGAATCAAAGAGTTGGTTTCTGGTCATTATCACTTTCAGAATTTGATTTACGGCATAAGCCCCAAAAGGCTGTAAAAAATCAAGCCTTAGCCGATTTTTTAGCTGACCACCCATGTTTGAGCACCATTAGAGAAATAGAAATGGAATTAGACGAATGGAGTCTGAAACCATGGACGATGTATTTTGATGGGTCCAGCACAACGGAAAGAGCTGGGATGGGGATAGTCTTAGTCAGCCCATTGGGAGAATCGTTCCATTTCTTAATCAGGTTGAACGAATATTGCACTAACAACCAGGCTGAATACGAAGCCTTGATATTTGGGTTGGAAATACTCCTCAATATGGGAGTAACACACGTGTCTATTAAAGGAGACCCGTAACTAGTGATCCAACAGGTAACATGAACCTTTAAATGCCAAAGCCCATCAGTCATGGCACTATTAGATGTGGCCAAAGAGTTGGTAGATCAATTTGACCATGCGGAGTTAGAACATGTTCCGAGGGCGAAGAACGAGGTGGCCAACAATTTGGCCCAAGCAGCTTCCGGATATAAGCAAACAAACATAGATGATATATATAAAAGCGAAGAGGTTAAGCCAGTCCTGATGAGACGAAAGAGGGAGACAGATGTCATGACTATTGAAGTTCAAGAGGAGGACGATTGGAGAAGCGAGATCAAAGAATTTCTAAAACAGCCCGAAAATGGGAAAGATCGAAGGCTGAAACTCAAAGCCTTGAATTACATGGTATCATGAGATGTGTTGTATAAAAAACGCCAAGACGGCCTGTTGCTGAAATATGTAGGGCCATCAGAGTCCAAAACTATTATGGCCGAGATACATGAAGGTGTTTGTGGGGCTCACTAGGCCGGAATAAAGATGAGATGGTTGATTATACGGAGTGGCTATTATTGGAAAAAGATGGGAGAATCATGCATATCGTATGCCAAATGATGTATTGCTTTTCAGAAGCATGGGCCCATTCAGAGGGCACCAGCAACCGAAATGATCCCTGTCATTAAATCGTGGCCATTCATAGGATGGGCGATAGATTTGATAGGAAAAATCTATCATGTATCAAGCAAGTATTACCCTCAGTCAAATCGTCAGTCAGAGTCATCCAATAAACCCTTAAAGGGTTAATTCGGAAGATGGTGACGGACAATGCCAGGCGATTGGACGAAAGTTTGAATTAGTCTCTATGGGCCTATAGAACGTCACCACGAACGAGTACTTCGGTCACGCCATTTCAATTAGTGTATGGTCAAGAGGTCATACTACCGGTAGAAATTAATATCGAATCCACTAGGGTAATGTTGCAAAAAGAGTTGACAAAGGAAAACTATAACGAAGCAATGATCCAGAATTTGTTGGAATTGGACGATATTAAATGCGATATGATAAATCGTCTAGAAGCACAAAAGAGGAAAATAGCAAAGGAATATAATCAGAGAGTCATGGCTAAATCATTCAGAAAAGGCGAATTGGGAAGGCCCATTTGAGGTAAAGGATGTATTACCAAATGGGGCCTATCATTTAAGAGATTTAAATGGAAAAGCACATATTAGGGCGATAAATGGAAAATACTTAAAAACGTATATGCCTTCATTATGGGAGCATGAGAATGTAATGTCTTTGCAATAAGGACAAAGTTCAATAAAATAATAATGTACTTTCATTAACTCAAGACGAAAACGTCTTCAAAAATACAATATTGGGACGACAAATGTCCTATAACTTTACATAATTATCGACTGGCCGAAGGTCGTTCGGGCACGTCGGGTGAATCCTTCAAAAGCGAGAACCTCTCCCCAAGGTCCGCTATTCTGACTGCATTTCTGCATCGGCCCTTATCAAATCAGCCAGGCCCTTTTCAAAATCAACTCGGGCCAGGTCCTTGAACTCGGCCATAGTGGAAGTGGCCTCATCTACCAGAGAAGCTAATCCTCTTTTTTTGGCATCTCTCCTCATGCTGCTTTCCTCTATTTGATGCTGGATATCTCGTAATTGTCGTTCTAAGTCCAGCAGCAAAGACTATTCGATAACCATATCATCCGTAGATTCCCTTATAGCCTGTCGAAGGTTATCAATAGCACCTCGAAGCCTGCCTTTCTTATTTATAGATGCGCGCAGCCCGGCCTTCTGGCTTTACGTGGTGTGATAACGAAGAATAAGGGCCGAGACCTTGCTCTTCAGGTCTTGGAGGGCGAGTCGACTGTCGACCGAGATGGGTAGAACAGGAAGACCCAGCAATCGGTCTAGCTCAGAGGAAACTTTGTCTAATTTCAGCATGTTCTCTGGTAGAGCAGCTTGAACAATATCATTTGTCATGAATGTTGTATATTAGCCAAGAACCTCCTTACGGGCTTCCACATCTGATGAAGCTCGGGCCGGAGATGTGGGAGGCAAGAACGAAGCAGAAGCTAGTTGATCCAAATCGCTCAAAATATCTTTGACCGACTGCAAAAATTGATCTGACGCCTGATTACAAAAAACCAAAGTTAGTAATTGAACAATAATAGAAGATGAAAAGGAGACGTAAGGAGAAATCACTTACAATTTCAGACCGATGAACAGAACTAGACGGTTCAGCAATAGGGGTTTCCAGTGGTAATACCGGTTCTTCGCTAGGAAATTGGACTAAGTGAGCGGGAGATAATGGCCGTTCAAAAACAGCAGATGGTTGAGCTGGAGAAGCAGAAGCTGATGGCCGAGGAGTTGGGGAGTGAGGAGTTGGAGATGATGGCTGGTCAGACATAGAAACTTCATGCGCCAAAGGAACAAGAGACATCGCCCGAGCAGGAGAGGGCGGGAGAGTAGAGGACGACGGCTGTCCAGAGGCCGAAGTTGGTTGCACTGAGGAGTCCGGAGAAGCTACTGGTGGTGACGATTGTTGTGGTACAGTTGAAGGCTGAGCATCTGCAGGAGAATCAGAATCGGAAGAATCAAAAATATAAACAACCGCATCTTCTTCATAAATGTAATGAAGTACATCATCTTTGTACATAGACCGGGCATCCTCTAACAACTCCAATTCTGCAAATTAAAAAGGCCGTCTACATCCTTATACCTTCCCCTGAGCCCCGTGGCAGCCATTCTGCGCACTAAGGGGTAAAGCTATTTGAGATGACGCCAAAGTGGCCCGTTATCCGGCCAAGTAGGTTCGGACACATCGGGCTCATCATCCGGGTCCTGCACAATCGGCACAGGATTGTCCATAGAGAGCGACTCGAATAACGGATGGTCTCTCAAAATTTCCTCAACACTTGGACGTGAACGGCCAAATTCTATACATGGCTCCATACCTTAGGGGTCGGCTCGGGACGAAACACCGGTAACAACTGTCTCGCCCTCTTCTGGCGGTTGTTCCACGATTGGAGCCTCGACTGCTTCTTCGTCGTCCGATGGAAGCTGAACGACCGGGACCACGTTGGGGTCAGCCTCTTCGGATGGACCCTCGACCATAGGAGTCTCGGGCCCCGGAGCTTGGGTCGTTTCGGGCACGACAGAAGGTGGCTCCGATCTAGACACCTACACAAGATATAAAAAACTTATAAGACCTCGGGTTGCCTCAGACCGACGTACAAAAAGGACGGGAGTTTCAGATCATACCTTAAGACGACGTACGAGCGGCACGTCTGAGTCAGAGTTATGGCTAGGAGAATGCTGTTTCCTTTTGGTTTGTTTGGTTTTCTTCGGCTTGGCTGCCTCGGCTGCTTTCTTTGCCCCCACCGACTCAGAAGATTTAGAAGAAAAAGGAATGGCTGAAAATTCTCGCATAAATGGCAGAGAAAAGAATCTATCCCGGCCAGGTGGCCAAAAATGATCAAAGAAAGAATGAACCGATGTGCAAGGAGCAAAGGGAACTATAAGCAAAAGGACTTTAAAATGGTCTAACGAAGCGGAGCGAGTATGGAAGAATGGAATAGGCCATCCTTGAACGAGGCCAAGCTGACGGGCAGTGAAGTTGGGCGAATACACCTCCACTCCGGCCCTGCCATTTGCCCATGTCAGGATATCATGAATCAGGTCACGGCTACATAAAAACCTGCGCCATATGCAAAGACTTGATTCATCCTCTTCAGAGCAGAGGATGTCATGGACGAATGAATGACTGTCGACCAACGAAAATGGAAGAAAGAGGGAACCCGAGAGAGAGTGTAAAAATATTCGAAGGCAGCACGAGGGAGGAGAGAGGATGGCCGAAGTTGGGCAAAAAGAAGACCGACACAAGGATAAGAATGATTTGAGTCAATTGTGCCGAAAAGAGGGAAATAGGTTTGGAGCCAAAGCTGAACGAGCCACAGAGGTCTAGAGGTAATTGGTGAAGCCTCTGACCGAAGTTTTTTTTGAAGAACGGCCAACCCCCGATAAATGGCGGCCAACATGAAAGATTCCAGGTCCAAACGATGACCATTGGCAAGGTCAGAAGAGATGGAGAGGTAACCCGCCACGAGTTTTTGGTTGGGTTCGCAAATGATATACTTGCAAAGCCAGTAATGAAAGAAGGCCGTTCGCTCCAACATTGATAATGGACCGGCCGATTTGGAATAAGTACTGAGGAAAGTGGAGTAAGATGAAAAGAAAAAAAAGTCCATTTGAGGTGGGAGGAGGAACGAAAGGTTGTACAGGCTGAGATGGTCGCACCTAGAGGGGCCAACCCTGTAGAAGCGCTGATATCGCGAAAATTAATGGTGAAAGAACCAAACAGGAAGATGAAGACATTATATTTGGAGGACCAGAAGAGTAAGGAAGTAGAAAACAGATTGCGGTGAAAAGAAGGCAAGGCCAATGAAAGTTCAATAAAGGAAAGGAAGCCATGTTCCTCTAGAAAGGCACGGGTGTCCGCATGCAATAGCATACGTTGGAACCAGGAGTCAAATGGGACGTCATGTTTGGGCCATGTACGAATGGGATTGGATTGAGCCAAAGGAGAAATATTTAATGGCTCTGAAAACGAGACGGAGACAGAAGAGGAAGGAAACTGTTGAGCCACCGGGGCTGTGGCAATGGCGTTGTCTTCAATGAAAATGGGACCGAGAGCACACTGGTCGTAGTTCTCATTGAGGGTATGAACACCGAAAGTGCTTACACAAGAATCATCCAGCGCCATCTGAAAGTCGGCAAAAGTTGAGGAGCTGGTTTTGGGGGCAGAGGAAGAAGACGCCATTGATGCTGAAGGTTGAGAGTAAAAGAAAGGAATTTGCAAAGAGAGTGGAAAGTAAAGCGAAAACCAGAATAGGCCAAGTCCTTATATACATTGGCGAAAGGCTCTGTCTGGACAGGTGTCGCGACCCAAATCGCCGAAAGAATGGAAACGACGGGAAAATGAAAGGGATCAAGGGTCGCCCTAGACATGTGTTAGAGTATGATTCGTTGAAAAGAAACATGAGTGACGTATGACGAGAGGGGACATTTGAAACGACGTGAAAAACGGCTAATTAATGAACGCTATGATGAAACGTGGTGGGGAAGGTCGCGCATTTATTGAAGAAGTGATAGGCTAAACTTGTAGGCCGACATGTGCCCTCATTATGGGAGTGCGAGAAACGTAATAACTGCGCAATAAGAACAAGGCTAAGAAATATAAGAAAACGGGACGAAAACATCCTCAAAGGAACGACACATGGACGATGAAACGTCCTACGTTATTACACAATTATTGGCCGGCCGAAGATCGCTGAAGCTCGTCAGGCAACTCCTTCAGATACCAGGTTCCGCCGCTCTCTCAGCATCATTTTTTTTACTAGATCGGCCAAACCCTTTTCAAGACCAACTCAGGCCAGGGCAGAAATAATTTTAGGGAGCTCAACAATGTATCTAGCCGAACATTCGACGACCGATGAAAATCGAAACTCTATGATTTTCATTTACATGTGTCAACACGAATCATTCCCAGGAAGCATCGTCCAGGCTGTCACCATTATTGTTGCGTGTGGCAGAATAGAAAGCAGAGTTGATGTGACAAAACCATCAGACTGTAGGTTACTTTCGACAGAGAACCCGTCAATCAATCAGGTAGCACATGGGAAGCATTTCAAATGAGAACAGTATCATGCTTTGGAGGTATATAAAAAGGGGGTTCGAGACAATAGAAAGATAGCAACTGTAACCTCTTTCAACTGAGCGGCCATAGGCCAACCCTACTCAAAACATCTTGGCTTGGCCTCCCATAACCAAACAAAAGCAACTTTTGGAGACAATAAGCTGGTGAATAGTTCAAAAGCAGAATGGATGAAGGGGAGGAGGAACAGAAGAAGCAGAATAGAACCCGGAAAAGAAAAGATCTGTGTGGAAAAAGGGGCTGTCGGAAACAAAAGCTTCCTTTTAAAGAGTTGTGAAATGGGATGTAAGAAGATTAGCCAACGACCATCCACACGGGTTGAGTTGTGAAATGGGATGTAATGGTGTGGATGGGTTACGACCGTTGGCAATGACGGACCGAGTTCCTCTGTGGGACGATACTGCCCCCCGGTTTCGCAAATTACCTGTACTGAAAGATCGGTCGGGTAACCGAGGGCGAGAAGGGATGCCCATCGGGCCTGTCCTCAATTGGCGTGGTGGTCTTCCCTGAGCAAAATGAAAGCGCCAGTCCTCAATTAGCGCATCTGAATGAGATAAAGAAGCATAAATGTTCAATTATGATAGCCGATCGATGGGGCGAGCCGGAGGATGAAGAGGAAACTATGAAGTCGCCCTAGCTAGGTGTCGTAGTATGAGGACTTGTAGGCCGACGACCACACCCTGATATGAAGAAATTCACCTCGATTTCATTTCCAATTCAATCAATGTGAATTTGGGGGACAATTGTTGACAAAAGAAGAAATGTCACCCTAGAGCGAAATCACCATAGAACGAATGAGTAAAGGATGAAGGCAAGAAGGGCGATGAAGGCAAGAGCGACAAAGAACTCAGGACGACCGAAGCAGCGATTAGAACGAGAACACGTGATGTAGTTGATCCCACGACTACAACAGTTAAGCAGTTTTTCCCTCCACGATCAAGCAGTTGAGACGTACAACTAAACGGTTGAAGACATGATCCAGCAGTTGCAGGGAGTTATTGGGACTGCCCAAACGGTTTACAAGCTTCACTATAAAAGCTCACTCGTACAAAGAGGAAGACCCCGATCAAATGAAGACTCAAACGAGCATATTTTTTTTTTTATTTCTTAGTTTTATAACTTTTAGGATTGTAATTTGTGTGATTGCGCCACTTGGAGGCTTATTCACTTAATCAAACACCCCTTGCTGAGATTTTGTCTCAGGAGGTTTGAACCTTACACGTTTCTATTTCTTCTTCGCGCATAAAAATTGCGCAAACAGAACGTAATCACCAAGCGAGGAGGCTAAGGGGAACGAAAGTCATGCTAGAGGGAGCTTGATGAGTAAAATGGTGAGTGAAAGAGGCAATAAATTTTGAACAAGGGAGAGTCGTGCGTGAATAGCTTAAATTGACGAGAATGGCTTAAGAGAGAGGATAGGTTTTCATGGCTTTTATTTATTTATTTATTTTCTAGAGAACGCTTGGAGCTTGGAGAAAATTCTCCAAGCTTGGCCGAAACCTATGGGATGGATGGGCTTGAGTTTTTATTCCATTTGAGCCTTGAATGTGTTTTAAGTATTGCTAAAATTTTAACTAGTGTTGGGCCTTTATTTTGCTCCATACCTTTTTTGCTAATGCTTGGCCCTTTATTACCAATTCCAAATAAGGCCCATTAGTCCACTAATTCGTCTCCAAAATTTTCTTTAAGCTCGGAGAGAAAAATTTATATCTAACTTAACAATATACGATTTTAACCATGTAGTAAAATTTGCTCCTTACATAAATCTATTAAAATAAGAACTAGATTATTATAATAAAATTATTATATTTTTTGAATAATATCACATATTATCCGACAAATATAATATATATATATATATATAAGTTAAATATTTTAAAGATTTCTTATCGCGTTATATGTCACTATTATATACAATTTATTTATTTTATTACCTATTATAATAAGAAGATATATTATAATCATTTCTTAAAATAAAAAATTTATGTGGCATATAATCTCTATAGCTAATGTTTTTATTTTTAAATCATAAAATAAAGATAATAAATTACTAAAATAAAAAACTCATTATAATATAAAAATCTAATCTCCTATTAAAATAAGAAACTTAAATAGTAACCGCTCACAAAACCTATCTAATTTTTTGGATTTCCAGTTTATTGTTATTTGTTCTTTTATTTTGAATTATTTCTATAAATTTTTTTATTTCATGAATTTTTTATTATTTACTATGCTTCAAGATGTAGACTCTCACTATTAGCTATTGCACAGTAAATTAGAAATAATATTTGAGAATTGAAAGATAAACGAACGAGGTATAAATATTACGTGTAATATTTGAGAATTGAGATACAAACGAATGAGGCATAATTGCCTCATTTAGATTATAAAACCGACAAGATCCGGAGTATTTACAAGAAAATATCTAAAATATATGTTCAATTCGCACAAAGTGCGGACCCTGTGTTAGTTGACGTTGAATTTGGATCAATAGAAGCCATTGGAGCACTAAGAAGTGGGAAAACATCAGTATAAATTGAAGAGAATAATCTAGAACAAGCTAAAAATTATTCTGCTAAGGGTTCGATTACCGATATGTCATATCCTGATCATGTGAACCCCTGTTGAATAAGATGTCTTAGGAATTTTTGAAGTTCTTAAGCATGTGAATGTCAATATTCTTCTACTTGATGTAATTAAACAAATTCTTACGTATGCTACAATTTTGAAAGAATTGCCTCATTAAAAGGAAATTGAATGTAACTAAGAATGTTTTTTTGACCGAATATGTGAGTTTAATCATACAAAATGACATGCTCCTAAAATATAAGGACCCCGGATCACCTACCATAACATGCACCATTAGGATCTCTAAAATTGACCATGTATTTCTTAATTTAGGAAGTAATGTTAACCTCTTGCCTACTACATTATATGAAATATGAGATTTAGGTAAACTTAAAAACACTTTCATGATTTTGCAATTCGTTCATAGAAGCATGAAAATGCCTAAGGGAGTTGGACATGATGTGATTATTCAAGTAGGTAGTTTTTATTATCTGGTTGATTTTGTTGTTTTGGATATGAGCACTTCGCATGTACCTAACCAATCCTCTATTATTGTTGGTTGCCAGCAAATGATGTGCATATAAACAACATGCACCGAAAGTTGATGAGAATGGAAGCTTATCACAACAGCAACAAGAATCCAGCAAGTTTGGCAAGTTGGCCAGCTTGCTTTGAGCTGCAAAAACGTGTGCTACAGTGCACGCGTTTTGGCAACTATAATTGAGCCCTTGAGTCCATTAATCTGATATCCCTAAATGTGTGAAAGTGTAGTGAGAGTGATTGGTGAGAGTTTTTTGTAAAGCTTGTATTGGAAGCTTTGTAATCTTTGTGGGTATATAAAAGAAGACTTTTCTCTCAAATTATCCTCTATTAGTGTGTGTTTAATCACAACAAGTGGTATCAGAGCTACGGTTTCACGGAGGGATCCCGAATTTCGAAAACGAAGTTTCGGTTCGGAAAGTCGATTCCGACGAAAGTTGTCGAAAATCGATTTTGAGCATACCATCGGACTTTTCCACGGCGAGACGAGCACGGCAGTTATTTTCCGGTCGACCAAACGGAGCTCCGGTGACGCGCACGCGCCGCCCGCGCAGGTCAGAGCTCTCAGCGACGCTCCCACGCGCAAAATCCCGCGCGCCCACGCGCTGTGAAGGAAGAAGCACGGTGACGTCAGCCGCCCCGTAAGCGCATTTCAGCCCAGTCAGCCCCCACGTCAGCGCCCAGTCAGCGCCACGTCAGCGCACAGTCAGCCAGCCCAGTCGCTGCCACGTCAGCGGTGCCTGGTAATTTCAGATAGGTCCCTGAACTTTCTGAAAATTACAGTTTAGCCCCTATACTTTCAGATATTTACAATTTAGTCCCTGAACTTTTTGTAAATTGTAACTTAGTCCCTGAACTTTTCCGTAAACACTTTGGCCCCTGAACTTTCGGAAATTGCACTTTGACCCCTGTAATTTCTGGAATTTGCTATTTGGTCCCTGTGTTGGATTTTGACAAACGAAGTGTCATTTCCACCATTTTCGACCATTCCGGACGCAACGGTGAGGTCCGTTTTTTTAAAATTCTGCTTAGAATTTTTATGATGGAGGGGGGAGCAACGGAAAAATGATTTTGTTAACCAGTACAAACTATTCACATGGAGAGGAAGGATGAAAGACCTTCTGTATGTGAAGGACTATGATGGACCGGTATTTCTGGAGGAGAAACCAAGAAGGAATGACCGATGGAAAGTGGGCTAATCTTCACCAGAAAACATGCAGTACTATTCGTCAGTGGATCGACGATAGTATCGTCAACCATGTCAGTGAAGATGTAAATGCACGTGTCTTATGGAGAAAGCTGGAGGATTTTTCGAGCAAAGACTGGAAACAACAAGCTGTACTACATCAAGAAGATGATGGGGTTGAAATACCAGAAAGGTACAGCTGTGGCGGACCATATCAACGATTTCCTCGGAACCATGAAGGAATTGTCTGGATTGGGCATAGACTTCGGAGATGAGGAGGTAAATGGCAATTCTCCTTAATACGTTACCAGAATCTTGGGAAACGTTCAGATCTACGGTGATCAATTCAGCCGCAGATGGGAAAGTCACTATGGAGATGGCAAAGACCAGGATCTTCGAGGAAGAAGAAAGAGGACGAGAATGCAGGAGTCAGCATCAGCCTCAATCTCAGAAGCTCTAGTGACGGAGAAGAACACCATAAGGGGGAGGAGTAAAAGCCGAGGCCCAGGGAGATCAGACAAGAACCGAGGTAAGTCAAGAACTAGAGATATTGAGTGCTATCACTGTAAAAAGAAAGGCCATATGAAGAGGGATTGCTACAAACTGAAGAACGAGCAGTCCAGGAGAGATGGTGACTCTAATCAAGAAAGAGTTGCTACTACCACCGAGAAAACCTCCAAAGACTTCTGCATAATGTATGAAGAAGCTGTTGTGAATCTTGCCAGCCACGAGACCAGTTGGGTGATAGATAGTGGCGCATCCATACACGCCACATCTCGCAGAGACTTCTTTTCATCTTACACACCAGGGGACTACGGTGCTGTAAGGATGGGGAATGACGGACAGTCCAAAGCCGTCGGTATTGGAGACATCTGCCTTGAAACAGAGAACGGGACAAAGCTAGTGTTGAAGGGAGTCAAGCACATCCCAGATATCCGGTTAAACCTGATCTCAACAGGCAAGCTGGATGATGAAGGTTTCTGCAGCACCTTTAGTGACGGATGCTGGAAGCTCACTAAAGGATCAATGGTCGTGGCACGAGGTAAGAAAGATTCAACTCTGTATTTGATGCATGCTAAGCTTTCAAATAGTAGCATAATACAGTCAACAGCAATGAGGCAGCCGAGCTATGGCATAAAAAGCTCGGTCACATGAGCCAAACAGGGATGGAGATACTACGCAGGCGGAATGTTCTTCCGGAATTGAAGAACTCACACTTACGGAAGTGTGAACACTGCATGGCTGGAAAGCAGAACAGAGTATCCTTCCAGAGCTCCCCGCCTCAACGAAAACCGGAGGTACTAGATCTCATACACTCAGATGTATGTGGTCCGATGCAGACACGAACACTCGGAGGGTCACTGTATTATGTGACATTCATTGATGATCATTCAAGGAAGATCTGGGCATACACCTTGAAGAGAAAAGATCAAGTGTTTGGAGTGTTCAAGGAGTTTCATGCTTTGGTGGAGAGAGAAACCGGCAAGAAACTGAAGTGCATCAGAACAGACAACGGTGGAGAATACAGAGGTCCGTTTGATCAGTACTGCAAGACGCAAGGAATCCGACATCAAACGACACCTCCGAAGACACCTCAGCTGAATGGCCTAGCTGAGAGGATGAACAGAACCTTGTGCGAGAGGATCAGAAGCTTGCTGTCACAAGCCAAGCTGCCGAAGACATTCTGGGGGGAGGCACTCATCACAGCAGTACATGTTTTGAACATGTCCCCAGCGGTCGCACTAAAAGGTAATGTTCCTAACCAAGCTTGGACAGGTAAAGAAGTGTCTTAGAACACTTGCATGTCTTTGGGTGCAAAGCTTATGTACACATCCCAAAGGACGAGAGATCCAAGCTTGATGCAAAGACGCGACAGTGTGTCTTTATTGGCTATGGTCAGGATGATTTCGGCTACACAAACTCTATGATCCTGTGGAGAAGAAGATTGTCAGAAGCCGAGATGTTGTCTTTGTTGAAGACCAGACCATAGAAGATATCAGAAAGGAATGAAGACAATGCCCCAGCAATACAGAAATGTGAATCCAGAACCTCATACACCGGTGCCAGTACGAGTTGAAGATGAGGTTCCCAGACAGGAGGGTACAGGTGATGAAGCTCCCAGAGATGATGATCATGATCAACCACCAGTACCAGAAGTTCCACCAACAGTTCCACAGAGAAGGTCTGACAGAGAGAGGCGACCTTCAACCAAATACTCTGCATATGAGTATGTGCTGCTTACTGACGGGGGAGAACCCGAGAGCTACCAGGAGGCTGTGGAAACAGAGGACAGAGAAAAGTGGGAGGAAGCCATGCAAGATGAGATGAAATCTTTGCATGACAATCACACTTTTGAGTTGGTGAAATTGCCAAGAGGCAAACGGGCTTTGAAGAACAAATGGGTGTACAGGGTGAAGCAACAGGAGCACACTTCACAACCCCGGTACAAAGCCAGACTAGTTGTCAAGGGATTCAATCAGAGGAAAGGCATTGACTTCGATGAAATCTTCTCTCCAGTTGTGAAGATGTCATCCATCGAGTGGTACTCAGCTTAGCAGCAAGCCTCGACCTGGAAGTTGAGCAGATGGATGTCAAGACCGCATTTCTTCACGGGGATCTGGAAGAAGAAATTTACATGGAGCAACCAGAAGGCTTCAGAGTCAGCGGGAAAGAGGACTATGTGTGCAGACTCAGGAAAAGCCTATACGGTTTGAAACAAGCACCGAGACAGTGGTACGTGAAGTTTGAGTCAGTTATGGGGGAGCAGGGATACAAGAAGACTACTTCAGACCATTGTGTTTTCGTTCAGAAATTTTCTGACGATGATTTTATCATCTTACTGTTATATGTAGATGATATGTTGATAGTTGGCAGGAATCAATCGAGGATTGATAATTTGAAGCAGCAACTGAGTAAGTCTTTTGAGATGAAAGACTTAGGGCCAGCTAAGCAGATTCTTGGCATCAGGATCGGTCGTGATCGGAAAGCCAGGAGATATACTTGTCACAGAGGAGTACATCGAGAAGGTACTTCAGAGATTCCAGATGGACAAGGCTAAAGCGGTTAGCACTCCTCTTGCTACCCACTTTAGATTGAGCACGCAGCAGAGTCCCTCTACTGAGACAAGGAATGAGGAAATGAAACAGGTTCCATACACCTCAGCAGTGGGAAGTCTTATATGCCATGGTGTGCACGAGGCCAGACTTAGCACACGCAGTTGGATTGGTCAGCCGGTTTATGTCAAACCCAGGACGGGAACACTGGAATGCGATCAAATGGATCATGCGGTATCTTCGAGGCACTTCCAAAATGAGGTTATGTTTTGGAAGCAGCGACAAGCCAGTGTTGATGGGCTACACCGATTCAGATATGGCAGGAGATGTGGATACCCGAAGTCTACTTCGGGGTATCTGATTACTCTCTCAGGAGGAGCTGTGGCATGGCAGTCGAGGTTGCAGAGGTGTGTTGCACTTTCTACAACAGAGGCGGAATTCATTGCAGCGACGGAAGCTTGCAAGGAATTGTGTGGATGAAGACATTCGTCCAGGAATTGGGTTTCAAGCAGGAGAAGTACATTTTTACTGCGATAGCCAGAGTGCTATCTATCTCGGTAAAAATTCCACCTTTCATTCGAGGTCAAAACATATCGATGTGAGGTATCACTGGATACGGGACGTTGAGCTCAAGGCTGTTAGAACTCAGGAAAATTCACACCGACGACAACGGTGCCGATATGTTCACAAAGGTTTTACCGAAAGAGAAGCTTGAAATCTGTCGTGCCATAGCCGGGATGACAAAACTCTCCACATAGTCAGAGTGGGGAGATTCAGAGAACTACGATTGGCTTGATCCCAACTCAGGGTACGTAGGCAGTCATACAGATGCAGCCAGGGGAGGATCCTTTGGAGGATCCGGATTTGGATGATTGATGGTCGGCTCAGATTTTAGGGAAATCTTCCGAGGGGGAGATTTGTTGGTTGCCAGCAAATGATGTGCATATAACACATGCACCGAAAGTTGATGAGAATGGAAGCTTATCACAACAGCAACAAGAATCCAGCAAGTTGGCAAGTTGGCCAGCTTGCTTTGAGCTGCCAAAACGTGTGCTACAGTGCACGCGTTTTGGCAACTATAAATTGAGCCCTTGAGTCCATTAATCTGATATCCCTAAATGTGTGAAAGTGTAGTGAGAGTGATTGGTGAGAGTTTTTTGTAAAGCTTGTATTGGAAGCTTTGTAATTTTTGTGGGTATATAAAAGAAGAACTTTCTCTCAAATTATCCTCTATTAGTGTGTGTTTAATCACAACAATTATATAGGAATATCAGTTTTAGCCACCAAGTAATACATTAATTAATTGTACGAGTTACATGGTAAATATAACTTTTGGTAACATGACTTTGGAATTGAATATTTTAGCAACGTCGTTGAACCTAAGCAAATTGAAAATTTACATGAGGTATGTTGTTGGATTTAATCGTAGATGAATGTGTTGAAGTATGTTCGTTTCACATAATACATGTGTTAGGAAACATAATCCCTAATATATTTACATGTTTGTCCTCTTATGATCTAACCATACATGTATTACTAGTCCTAAATTTATTTACATGCTAATTGAAATAAATCTATACTAACCACAACACAATTGCATACCTTTTATGCTTGTAGAGACCTCTTATTCAAACTTAATTGATTGTTTAACTCAATAAGCAAATGGTCTTATTTATAGGAGGGAAACCAAGTCACTATTAGCTCACATGCATGAATTACTATTAATCCTTGATTACTATTTAATCACATGCATTGATTACTATGTAATCACATGTATTTGGATGCATAATGACTTTCTCTAACCCTTCCAAAAATGTTACCATCATGGGTGTACCATTTGTTCCTCATTTAACATTTTACTAATTGTTGTCACTTAACAACTCTTGTTGTTACTTAATTATTTGATTAACAACTCTTGTTGTTTACTTAGTAATGAAATCATTACTAATTGTTGTTATTTAACAACACCACATAATAACTTAATAATTTCCAACATGAAATTATTACTAATTTTTGTTATTTAACAACACCAAATAATTAACTTAATAATTTCCAAATGAAATTATTACTAATTGTTGTTATTTAACAACACCAAATAATTAACAACAATTAATTTCCAACAACATGATATGTGTTTTGATAATGATTGCAATTACAATTTATTGATAAATTTTTTAGTGATAGTGATAATGATGATGAATTTGTGAAAAATGGGGATTTATAAATTATCTTGCCTACTGCAAAAATTATTTTTCTAATTGTGCCTGAGTTCAGTGAACTAAACTCTATAATTCGGTTTATCGAAGTTTGTAGTTGGATTAACCAAACTTGTTAATTTTCAGGATATTTGCCGTGTGATCGAGGGATGAATTTTTTGACCCAAAATTGATACCTTACCTTCTATTCCAATAATTTTACCTTCTGATTTTGAGACTATTAAATTGGAACTTAAGGCCTAACCATGCAACTTAAAATATGCATATCTTGAACCGAATTAATTTTTTCCCGTTGTAATATCGTCATCGCTCACTTTAGACTAAGAACATAATTTGCTTGTGGTGCAAAAGGAGCACAAAGATGCTATTAGTTGGACAATGACTGACATTAAGGATATCAACCCTTTAATTTGTACACATAAGAAAAACATTACGGAAAATGCACGACCAACACGCCAACATCAACGCTGAATTAACCCCGCTGTAAAATATGTGATTAGGAATTAAGTATTGAAATTATTCGATGTTGTGTCATTTAACCAATTTTCGATTCTTCATGGGTTATTCCTGTTCGTATTATACGCGGCGGATGCATGGTTTGGGCGAAATCGTATCTTTAAAATTTTAAATTTACCGAATAAATTATTCAATATCCTATATGATTAATTGATAAGTGCGGTTTATACCCACTTATTCATGCATTCTTAGCTTCCTATTTTGTTAGATTCCATGTCATTTAATGTATGTTTGTAGTTTCTTTTATGTTTTATTGATTGGAAGCATTATGACATGGATCTTGGAGTAATTGTACGTGTTTTGGGACACTACGGACGCATCAAAATCACACGGGAAGAGCGAAAAACACAGAAATTGCCAGAAATAATGCATGGCGTCGTGACGCCCCTTCAGCATCTCACATGCATAAATCCCGAGAGAATAGCGTCATAATGCCACTTTCCGGCATCGCGATGCTGCGGCAGACACCCATAAACATCAAAAATCAGGGTTTTACATGCACAAGGACTCCATGACTTCCCTATAAATATAGAAGCTCGTACAAACCCATAAAGAGGAGGCTAATACCCAACTAAAAACTAAAAACACATAATTTTAGAGAGATCCAAAGAGGAAGATTGAAGAGCGACAAGAGGAGACGAAGGCGGTGACGTCCGAAGGCGAAGGGATTCGATTCGAGTTTTATCATCTAGTTTCTTTCTTCAAACTATAATGATTTCTAATATGTTCATGGCATTATTTTCATTGTTATTATCTTCAGTCATGAACTAGCTCCATTATTCTAGAGGATGATGTAACCTAATGCTTGAACCTATGTATTGTTTGCCAATTTGAGTTTTATGAAGTTGTAATTTGGTTTATTTATATTCTCTTGTATTTAATGCTTCTAGTTTGTCTGCCACAAATTAAGATGATAAATATTTAGAATCTATCGCTCGGGAGAGAGAGATTTTGAATAGGATCTAGAGGATATAACCAAGAAATTGTATAGAGTTCGGGAGAATCTATAGTTAATTTAAAGTCGTTAACAAAGAATCACAATGCATAATGAATTGTTAATTATTAGATTTTTATAGGGATATCGAAGTCAGTAATTAATAAACTTTTCACTATTACTCGGGAGAGGGAGTAAAATACTTTAGATTCTTGGCTTATACACTACTAAACTGAATAATAGTTGATTGGCATGACAAATATATATGGGATAGCTAGGTGAAATCAGACTCTAGAATCTCTCTCTTCTTGGATTATTTTAATTAAACGTTATAATATTTCGTTTCTTTAGTTTTTAGGTTTAATATTAGTTTATTCTAAACTTAGTTGTTTTCTAAATAAAGTTTGGTTTACTAATTATAGTACTTAGTGTGAGCTAAATACAATCCATGTGGGTTTGACACTCTCTCACTTATCTTTTCTAAAACTTGACATCGTATACTTGCGGTACGATATAAAATATCACAACAAGTTATTGGCGCCGTTACCGGGGATTGTTAATTTAATTCATATTAATATTATTACCAAGTAACCTTAGCTTTAATTTAGATTTTAATTTTATTTTTGTTTTAAGTTTTATTTTATTTTTGTTTTGTTTTTATTTATTTATTTTTTCTATCTTTCTATGCCTCGGTAAATGCGAATATCCACAAGTCTCGACTCGCTCCTGTTTGATCATGAAATAGAAAGAGCAGCGAGGAGACTAAGGAAAGAAATGACACTTGAAAAAGAAGCATTAGCGGCTAAAAACAAAGAGAATAATCCACGCTAGGTGGCAATCCGAGATCACTTCAAGCCGGTCATACACAATAACTATTGGATTGCGCATCCACTAATCAATGCTAATAAGTTTGAGCTTAAACCTTCATTAATCAACATGGTGCAAAAGAACCAGTTTGGGGGTTTAACTATAGAGGATCCCAATTTGCATTTAAGGATGTTCCTGGAGATGGCAGACACCATAAAAATGAATGGCGTGACTAAAGAGACAATCAGGCTACGCTTATTCCCATTCTCTTTATGGGATAAAGCGAGTGATTGACTGCAATCTATTCCAATGAGGAGCATTATGACATGGCAGGATATGGCCATAGGATTTCTTGGAAGGTTATTCCACCAGCTAAATCAGTCCAACTGAGAACAGAAATTAGCATATTAAGGCAGTTTGAGACTGAGAATCTGTATGAGGCCTGGGAGCGCTTTAAAGATCTACTTAGGAGGTGCCCACAACATAATTTTGAAGACTGGGTTCAGATTCAGTTATTCTACTATAGGTTGAATGGTCCTAATAGAACCATGGTTGGTGCAGCTGCTGGAGGAACACTGTTCAAGAAATCTGCTGAATATGCCTATGCTCTGTTGGAGGAGATGGCCACTAACAATTTCCAATGGCCAAGTGAATGCACTAGTCTGCCGAATGTGGCGAGTATATATGAGGTAGATCTTATTGTTGCACTTACAGCTCAAGTCTCATCCCTCACAACTCATTTAGTAGCATTGACCAATCAACAAGGCCAACCATCTATTTGCGCTACTGCTGCAAATAAAATGATTTTACTGAGGGAGGATATGAGCAAGTCCAGTATGTGAACAATCGGAACTTCAACAGCTATAAAGGCAATCATATGCCTAACTATTATCATCCGAACTTATCATATGCTAATACAGAGAATGTCATGCAACCTCAATCTGGCTTCAACTATCCAAGAGCTGAGCAAAAACCTTCCTTAGAAGACCTCATGAGCACGTTTGTTGCTAAAACTTCAGATAGGTTTGAGAAGAATGAGTCAAGGCTGAACAATATTGAAACGCACATGGGCAATATAGGGGCAACAATGAAGTCTTTAGAAGTGTAGATTGGGCATATTGCTTCCTCCATGACTAATCAACAGAAATGGGGCATTTCCGAGCAATACTGAAGTCAACCTTAAAGAGCAGTGTCAGGTCATTACTCTCAGTAATGGGAAAGAGATTAGAGATGCTCCAAAAGACCAATACAGTCAAGATAAAAAGGTGACAATTCAAGAGGAAACAGTAATAGAAGAATAGAAAAGTACACTAGCTCCTCCTTATAAACCACCTCATATCCCGAAGACTCATTTGCCATACTCTCAGCTCTTTCAAAGAAAGAAAGTGGATGCTCAGTTTGCCAAGTTTCTAGATATCTTTAAGAAGATCCATATAAACATCCCCTTCGCAGATTCTTTGGAACAAATACCAAACTATGTGAAGTTTATGAAAGAGATGATGTCCAAGAAGATGAAGCTGGCTGATTTTGAAATAGTAGCACTCACAGAAGAGTGTAGTGCCATTATACAGAAGAAGCTCCCTCCAAAACTGAAGGATCCTGGCAGCTTCACCATATCGACCACTATTGGGAATTGATATTTTGGTAAGGCGTTATGCTATTTAGGGGCAAGTATAAATCTCATGCCCTTATCCATCTACAAACAGTTAGGCATAGGTGAGGCAAAGCCAACCACAGTCACATAGCATCTAACTGATAGATCCCTCACATACCCACGAGGAATATTAGAGGATGTATTGGTTAAGGTGGATAAGTTCTATTTTCCTGTTGACTTCCTTGTCCTTGATATGGAGGAGGACCATGAAGTCCCAATTATCATTGGGAGACATTTCTTGGCAACCGGCAGAGCGGTCATTGATATGTAAAAAGGTGAACTGAAAATAATAGTTCAAGATAAAGAAGTCACTTTCAGTGTTTTCAAAGCCATGCTGAGTCACCAAGGTGATGAAGAATTCACAAGGTAGATATTGTAGAGAAGGGGGAGTTGCAAACACGTAGGGTGAACCGGTATTTAAGCACCCTACGAGCATAGTAGAGCCGTGCATAAAATAAGATCCTCCACAACCAAAACTGAAACCGATCCTAAAGCACCGTAAAAAGGAGGAAATCCAGAATCAATGCTCACTTGAAGATGATCTCTAAGAAGCTCAAAAAGTGGTCGAGCCAATTTTACCGAATGTTCAGTCCAAAATTTCAAACTGGGGGAAAATATACAGATCTTGGAGGACCTTTTATAGTTACATTGCAACAGTTTGCCAAGCTGTCTTTTTCATCTCACAACATCCGGTGGATACCAAAAGAAGAAAGCACAAGAGTGTTAGTGTCCTAGACATGCCACAAGATCTCTAAGATGATTTGTGTGTGAATATTAAAGAAGTTTGCGGAAAAAACTTACAATGAACGGATTTGAGATTTCAAAAATTCTTTATATTTGTTGAAGCTCCAAGCTTTGTTGAATCTTTTCAACCCAATTGTGGTTTCCCTATCACCTTCATTTACTCTTTAAGTGCTAGCTCAAGAAAATTTTGCAACAAAATCTTTCTTTGGAGAAGAAGAAGTCACGGCTAAGAGAAGGAGGAAGATATAGTTTTGTGTTTTTGATAATTTTGTTTCTAAAACAATTACCAAAAGTCAACTTCCAAAAAGTTGTGCATATATTTTCAAAAAGAAAAAAGCAAAGTGGGTTGTGTAAGATTCATTAAAGGCTCTCAACAACTTCCATCACCAAAAAGTGACTAGTGATGAAAGTTGGTGAGCCCCACCACTTAAATTCAAAATTAAGTAGCTTGCTCAACACACTTCGAGCTCGGTTCATTTAATCCGATTAAATAAATTTTCCGTCGCGACGTAATTAAATCTAATTTAATTAAATAATAATGCATAACAAAATTATTACGAAAGTCGCTTGCGAATTAATTCAAAATTAATTCGTTCGCCTAAATTAAAACCAATTTTAATTCCACTTTGAAATTTGATTTCAATTAATATATCCAATATATTTTTAATCGATTAATTCCAAATTAATCGCGTTCTTATCTTCTATTAGAATTTATTACAGATAAATTTTTTCCACAATTAATCCCAGATAAATTTTCTCTCTCTCATAATTAATCCCAGATTAATTCTGTTCGAGTCAAATGTCATCGGTGAATCTTTGGGAAGCGACCCAAGAGATCCCTGGATATGTTGGTAGTAAATCCGGTTGTCGGACTATCCGAACACGTGCGTACCTCGTACCACGTTCTTACCGATTTACAAGACATGGTTGGCTTCTAGCAAAGCACTGTGCCTACCCAATTCTCCAGAAATATTACACGAAGAATATATAATCTATATAAGACGTAGTATACTATGTATTGCGTATTACGATCCAGTATCGGATGTCACATGCTAGGCCTGGGGCTGGAATTGTGTTGCCCCGTACGAAGCATAATCGGATCACTAGCAACTAGTCTATGTAATCAGATAATCATGACCTAGTCATACTATCCCGATAGCTGCAGCAGCATTTGAGAGTACTAGTTATGTTATCCTGCGTGATCATCATCTCCATATGACTGAAGTGATACTTCCATCTTGACATCACACCAATACACTACGATTCTCAGTAATCCAGAAGAGGCGTACACATAACCTGTTAAAGCTCCGGACAACCAAAACCAAAGTATACTGATTGTCGCAAGTATTAGCGATGCAAGTCTCAGTTTAAGACCACATACACCCCACCTTGATGCGGATTCCCATAGACACATAGTCTTACTACCAATGGGATTCCGAAGGGTCTATCCAAAGTGAAGCTGTTCCCGATCCAACGGCTAACAGAACCTCTTATCACACTTGTATACGTATCATATACTTAAATATACAAGAATTATGCCGTTAAGCTTCTATAACGCGCACAAGTGCAATACTAGCATATTCTGCATTATCGATGTCCAGTCTCGATAATACTACGACTAGGGATATTTAATGATTAAACCTTTCGTGGATTAATATATGTCTCATATATTATTAATCTGGTATTAATCGTATGGAATTTTATCATTTATATATCTAAGTAATCCAATTACAAATGATAAAAGAGCAATTTCCTTTGTCACATAGTTAATTAATGTACAAAGAACACCATATCTTTTACAAATAGTGATGCTATGGGTCATAATTGTCCAACAATCTCCCACTTGGCCTATTGCCAATCACTCAAGTGTCTAACACTTGAACAATGTACGGGTCGCTCATGCTTTTGCTGAGATATCGCTTTCGTCAGTTGATCTACAAGGTTATCATCTGAAATGATCTTTTCGATCTTGACATCGCCACGATGTATGATCTAACGAATCAGATGAAACCATCGAAGTACATACTTGGATCATTGATGAAACCGTAATTCTTTAGCATGTGTTGTAGCCCAGCTCAGCTGCTAAAAAGAACTACTTCCTAATCCAATTAGGAATTTTATAGATCCAAAATGCTTCATTTGCTGCTGCCTCAGCTGCAGCAATGTATTCTGCTTTTGTTGTTGAATCGGTAACAATATCTTGCTTGGAAGATTTCCAACTCACTGTTCCGTTGTTCAAACAAAATATGTACACTTATTACGACTATAGTCGTCTTTATCGGTTTGGAAACTTGCATCAATGATCCCAGTCACCTCAAGTTCTCCATCTCCATAAATTAAGAAAGCATCATTAGTTCGTCTAAGATACCCAAGGATGTTCTCAACATCAATCCAATGACTATCACCTGGATCGGCCTGATAGTGACTCTACATGCTCAAAGCATATGAGACATCAGGTCGCGTACATGTTTGTCAATGTACGAGTTCTCGGAGAGTTCCAACAACTTTTAGATCTATCCCAGTAGATCATTATTCCTAGAATAAATGTTGCCTCTCCCAAGTTTTTATATAGAGAATTTTAATGAAAGCCAAGCTTTCACCGATTTAAATATGGGAATGTCATTGCTAAGAAGCATAAACATCATCAACGTATAGGACAATCACTGTTAGTGCGCTCCCCCTACTAACTTCTTATATACACAAGAATCATCATCATCGTTTTGAATGAAACCATATATCATTATGATCTCATCAAAACGTTGGTTCCAAGAACGCAATGCTTGCTTCAATCCATAAATGGATCGATTTAACTTGCAAACCTTGTTTGCATGTTTTGGCATGACAAAACCATCAGGGTGTTGTATATGAACAACCTCCAAAAGGTTTCCTTTAAGGAAAGTGGTTTTGATGTCCATCTGCCCTATCGAAATATGCAGCAATAGCAAGCATTAACTGAACAGATTTAATCATGGCAACGGGCAAAAGGTTTCATCGTAATCGACACCATGTTAATGACGATACCCTTTCGCTACAAGCCTAGCATTGTACGTCTGTTTGTTGCCATCCATGTATGTCTTCACCATGAAGACTCATTTGCTACCAATAGACACAATGCCTTCTGGTACATCAATCAGTGTCCAAACTTGGTTGTATACATGGAATCCATTTTGGACTTCATGGCCTATTGCCATAAAGCGGAGTCGATACCTTGTATCACTTCCTCATACTTAGTCGGTTCATCTTTCTCAATAAGATTAATATCTATATAAGGTGAGATCAGAAACCCATACCTCTTAGGTTGTTTTCTAACTCTCACCGACCTACGCGGTTCTTGTGTATTAGAAGATTGTGGAACAGTCTCATCCTTGATGAACTATTCGTGTTCCGTGAAGGGATCGGTGCCAGGAATAATATCACTACGTTTTTCATCGAGTTCTACTTTCCTCCTACTTACCACTGTATTTAAGAATTCCTCTAAGGAAAACCGCATGGAGAGCAACAAATATTTTTGTTCTCTTGTGGGTTGTGGAAATTGTATCCTTTGGTTTCCCTAGGATAACCAATTACAAATTGGCACTTATCCGATTTGGGTTCTAGTTTGGTACCATCCAAACGTTTAACATATGCCAGCATCCCCAAATCTTCAGGAATGATAAACCCAGTTTCTTTCTTGTCCATATTTCATATGGAGTCTGTCCAACAGACTTTGTCCAAACCTTATTCAAAATAAGTATTACACTATTCAATGTGTATCCCATGAAGGAAATTGGTAGCTCAGTGTGACTCATTATTAACCTTACCATGTCCAACAATGTTTGGTTTCTCCGTTTGGACACATCACTCAAGTGAGGTGTTCCGGGAGGAGTCCACTATGAAAGAATACCATACTCTTTCAAGTAATCTTGAAACTAATTGCTTAAGTATTCTACACCACGGTCCAACCGCAATATTTTTAATACTTTTACCGGTCTATTTTTCTACTTCCTGTCGAAACTCTTTCAATTTCTCAAAAGTTTCTTACTTGTGTTTCATAAGATATATATAACCGTAACACGATGCATCATCCGTAAAGGTTACAGAGTATTCGTAACCACCTCTAGCCTGGCTAGATATGGGCCCACACACGTCACTCTGATCGAGGTCTAACAGCTCAGTGGCACTTACACCCTTACCACTAAAAGGTGTTTTAGGCATCTTGCCTAATAAACAAGATTCGTAGACGTCATATGATTTTAGGATCAAATCTGTCCATGTATCCACTCTTCGAAAGTGTGGGTATATGAGTCCTGTTAATGTGTCCCAGACGAAAATGCCACAAATAAGTCTCATCTGATTTACTTAGTTTGAGCTTTTGTTTGTCATTTAATATGTTTGAGATTTGATTATATTCAAAATATAAAGACCATTATTAACATCTACTGTACATATCAAAATGTTATCTTTATATACAAAACACCTGGTGTTCCATAATACAAAGGTACACCCGCAACGGGTTAAACAAAATTTAGAGATGATGTTCCTTAGTCAAACTAGGTAAAAAATAACAGTCACCTAATGTAATTACATGCCCTAAAGGCAGATACAAAACATAGGTCCCAACGGCCAAAACAGTGACTCTCGTCCCATTTCTGACTCATAGGTCAATCTCATCTAAAGCCAGTATCCTGCTAGTCAGCAGATACTACACACCAGTACATATGTGAGTACCACATCCAGAATCAAAAATCCAATTTTTAAAACCAGTAGTGGACATGTTTATAACAAACATACCTGAAGCCGGAGCTTTGCCCGTCTTCACTTCCTCCAATTCCGCCTTGTACTCACGGAAGTCACGCTTCTAGTTACCCCATTTGCCATAATATAGGCAGACGTCTTGGGATATGTCTTTAGTCTTCCTATAAGACAGTGATGATTTAGCCTTGCCCTTTTTCTTCTTTTTCTTCATACCTCCAGAAGCCTTCGGCCAAGCCTTGGCCATCTGGGATGTCGAAGTAAGGTGCGCCTCACGCTTCTTGCCCTTTAGAAGCTCTGGTTCTGCCTCTTTGAGCATAGCCATTAACTCTTCAAGAGTTTTCTCTTGGTTCATCATATTATAGTTTATGATGAACTCGCCCCAGCATTCGGGCAAATACTGTAAGATCAAATCTATAGAAGTCTCGGCCTCGAAGGTTATGCCCAGCTGACCTAGCTGTTCGATGTCAGTAATCATCTGCGACACATAGTGCTCGACAGACGTACCCTCTGAGATACACTAGCGAAAGAGACTCTTGTGCAATTCGTGCTTCTGAGATCTAAGGTTAGATTTATGAAGATCCTTTAATTTCAACATCATATTATAAGGATCCAATCCTTTGTTCTGACGATGAAATTCCAAAGATCATGCTCTACTATTTGCTCAACTCCGGGCTCAGGCCCGAGAGGTTTCTCTATGACATAGAGTAACTTCTCGGCTCCAGTGACTATCCTGAGATTCATCTCCCAATTTGGAAAATTGGAGCCGTTAAAGACATTATCGCCCATGACGATGTCCCTAATGCTAATCTTTCCAGCCATCTCGATTGCAATAGTCCAACTATTAATCAATGATATCGGGTACACTCAAAATGTAATGGTTATTATAGTCCAACTATATACCAACTACAAGTGTATTAATGTCTTGTAAGTCTAACTGTTCAAAGAAAGCAATATTCAATATTAGTCCAACTAATATATATTTATAACGACGATAAATAAAATAAAAGAGCGCGTGTAAGCAAGTATTAAACGAAATTGTAAATTTAATATTGGCCTCCCACTATTTTTCGACGAGCCTCTAACCCTCTGTTGAGTACTCGGGAACCTAATTTCCTAGTAGGCTAGGATCCCGTTAAATAACATACAACCTTGACTTTGGCTAACAAGCTGTATGAAACTTAACTAGGTAAATCTCTAAAATCAATTGGATCACATCCAATTCCTAGATCCGGTAGGTGGACCTCCAAGTCCGAGATATATATCCAATATATATTTCATAACCTTTTCCTCTGAATCAACTAAGCATTGGTTTTGGCTCAACAAACTTAATGATTCCAGTTAAACGCAACCCATTGATAGTGGGAAAGCTTCGTAATCCACGTCGATGTACAAAAGTGACCTTGACTTTGGCCAACAAATCACAACTGCCCAAGACATGCGATATATAACAAAGCTTTCGTTGTTCAAACACATCCGCGATGGACAACGATCTTGACTTTGGCCAACAAACCAATGCCAATCTTGGATCTTGAGAAAGAACCACTCAATGGAAGGAAAACGCTTAATATTTAATGATGGTTTTTCGCATGAATTGGCAACCATTTTATTATCTTTGATTAGGTCTCATCATACACCCTTAAACATGCATTCTAAAAGCATAATAAGGCGCAAATAAATTAATAATGATATGCGGATGGATATATAACAAACTTTGTTCCTAGAACAAATCTCTCAATTTCCTCTCTCCCGCTAACATTATTCATACTTCTACCCATTTACATAATACATTAAAGAAACCTCATTAACATTGAGGGGGATTGATGAGAAGAGAAATACAAAGAGTAAAGAGATAATAGGCTGGACACGCAGGTCCAATTTAATAAATTCTAAATTTATAACAACAATTTCCAAAATTGCCCTCACCCTTCTAATATCCATCTGATATACATTATTCATACAAATACATCCAAGTATTCACACAAAGCATGTTATTCAATCAATCAAATTCAATTAATTAATCTTTGAATTAATGACCATCCAATGTTTAAACAACGATTTGATTTGCGTGAGTCCAACTCGTTTAAGAATAAATACTCAAAGTACGTATTCTTGAATTATATCGAACTACAATTTTTAAATCCAATTTAAATTGTATCCAATATTAATTCTTATTTAATTCCAAATTAAATAATTACACTTTCAATAGTGCCTTTAAGGACTTGGATTCCAAATCCAATCCAATTGGGTCTCAAATGCCCAATTAGCATCCAATGCCAATTTAATTAAAGTCCAATAGGCTTTTAATTAATTCTTTAGGCATGGGCTTTGGCCATGTGGATCCAATCCAATAGCCAAGGCCCAATAAGGAATCACCCTTTGCCAAAAATCAATTTAAGCCCATTAGGCCCAATTAAATTATCAAAGGCCTACTTGTCATATTTGGACTTTATGTAAATGGTTTTAGGCCAATTGGATCCAACCCAATTGTCCAAAACCATACTTGGCCCAACCAAGCCCATTAAGCCCAATTACAACAAATTAATTAACATATTATTCCAAATTACATATTAATTTAATTAAAGTGCAACTAACATAATTAATCAACTAATCTAATGTTTCCAAAACACTAATTAATCCATTAATCATGCTCAATATTTCCAAATCATGTCCAACACAAATTGAAGCAAATCAATTCTAAAACATGCTACATACTCATGGCAAAGGCATAGAAAAACATCCAATTTTGCTTTCAATCCATTAAATCAACAATCAATATTCATTTCATGCCAATTAATATATCTAATAGTCAAATTTAAAAAAAATTCACCATTAGCACTTTAGAGGGTTATTCGTCCATTACAAGGAATTGGGAAAATTAGATCCAATTAATTTTTATCAAATTCTATGATGCATAAATCTAATTCATCATCATCAAAGCACAACCAAACTACCAATTTGGAAAAATCATACTCCAAGCACAAAAAACCCAAATAAAGTATATAAACCCTAAAATCCAAATCAAGCTTAAATCTCAGTTTGATACCATTGTTAGTGTCCTAGACATGCCACAAGATCTCTAAGATGATTTGTGTGTGAATATTAAAGAAGTTTGCGGAAACAACTTACAATGAACGGATTTGAGATTTCAAATATTTCTTTGTATTTGTTGAAGCTCCAAGCTTTGTTGAATCTTTTCAACCCAATGGTGAGTTTCCCTCATCACCTTGATTTACTCTTTAGTGCTAGCTCAAGAAAAAATTTGCAAACAATCTTTCTTTGGAGAAGAAGGAGTCACTGCCAAGAGAATGGATGAAGAGAGAGTTTTGTGTTTTTTATAATTTTGTTTCTAAAACATTACCAAAAGTCAACTTCCAAAAAGTTGTGTATATCTTTCCAAAAAGAAAAAGCAAAGTGTGTTGTGTAAGATTCATTGCAGGCTCTCAACAACTTCCATCACCAAAAAGTGACTAGTGATGTAATTTGGTGGGCACCACCTTTTAAAGCACAACCAAACTAAGCTATATAAACTACCAATTTGGAAAAATCATACTCCAAGCACAAAAACCCCAAATAAAGTATATAAACCCTAAAATCCAAATCAAGCCTAAATCTCAATCTGATACCATTGTTAGTGTCCTAGACATGCCACAAGATCTCTAAGATGATTTGTGTGTGAATATTAAAGAAGTTTGCGGAAAAAACTTACAATGAATGGATTTGATATTTCAAAAATTTCTTTGTATTTGTTAAAGCTCCAAGCTTTGTTGAATCTTTTCAACCCAATGGTGAGTTTCCCTATCACGTTGATTTACTCTTTAAGTGCTAGCTCAAGAAAAAATTTGCAATAAAATCTTTCTTTGGAGAAGAAGGAGTCAAGACCAAGAGAATGGATTAAGAGAGAGTTTTGTGTTTTTTATAATTTTGTTTCTAAAACAATTACCAAAAGTCAACTTCAAAAAAGTTGTGTATATCTTTTCAAAAAGAAAAAGCAAAGTGTGTTGTGTAAGATTCATTAAAGGCTCTCAACAACTTCCATCACCAAAAAGTGACTAGTGATGTAAGTTGGTGGGCCCCACCTTTTAAAGCACAACCAAACTAAGCTATATAAACTACCAATTTGGAAAAATCATACTCTAAGCAGAAAAACCCCAAATAAAGTATATAAACCCTAAAATCCAAATCAAGCTTAAATCTCAGTCTGAAACCATTGTTAGTGTCCTAGACATGCCACAAGATCTCTAAGATGATTTGTGTGTGAATATTAAAGAAGTTTGCGGAAAAACTTACAATGAACGGATTTGAGATTTCAAAAATTTCTTTGTATTTGTTGAAGCTCCAAGCTTTGTTGAATCTTTTCAACCCAATGGTGAGTTTCCCTATCACCTTGATTTACTCTTTAAGTGCTAGCTCAAGAAAAAATTTGCAACAAAATCTTTCTTTGGAGAAGAAGGAGTCACGGCCAAGAGAGGGATGAAGAGAGTGTTTTGTGTTTTTTATAATTTTGTTTCTAAAACAATTACCAAAAGTCAACTTCCAAAAAGTTGTGTATATCTTTTCAAACAGAAAAAGCAAAGTGTGTTGTGTAAGATTCATTAAAGGATCTCAACAACTTCCATCACCAAAAAGTGACTAGTGATGTAAGTTGGGGGGCACCACCTTTTAAAGCACAACCAAACTAAGCTATATAAACTACCAATTTGGAAAAATCATACTCTAAGCAGAAAAACCCCAAATAAAGTATATAAACCCTAAAATCCAAATCAAGCTTAAATCTCAGTCTGAAACCATTGTTAGTGTCCTAGACATGCCACAAGATCTCTAAGATGATTTGTGTGTGAATATTAAAGAAGTTTGCGGAAAAAACTTACAATGAACGGATTTGAGATTTCAAAAATTTCATTGTATTTGTTGAAGCTCCAAGCTTTGTTGAATCTTTTCAACCCAATGGTGAGTTTCCCTATCAGCTTGATTTACTCTTTAAGTGCTAGCTCAAGAAAAAATTTGCAACAAAATCTTTCTTTGGAGAAGAATGAGTCACGACCAAGAGAATGGATTAAGAGAGAGTTTTGTGTTTTTTATAATTTTGTTTCTAAAACAATTACCAAAAGTCAACTTCCAAAAATTGTGTATATCTTTTCAAAAAGAAAAAGCAAAATGTGTTGTGTAAGATTCATTAAAGGCTCTCAACAACTTCCATCACCAAAAAGTGACTAGTGATGTAAGTTGGTGGGCCCCACCTTTTAAAGCACAACCAAACTAAGCTATATAAACTACCAATTTGGAAAAATCATACTCCAAGCACAAAAACCCCAAATAAAGTATATAAACCCTAAAATCCAAATCAAGCTTAAATCTCAGTCTGATACCATTGTTAGTTTCCTAGACATGCCACAAGATCTCTAAGATGATTTGTATGTGAATATTAAAGAAGTTTACGGAAAAAACTTACAATGAACGGATTTGAGATTTCAAAAATTTCTTTATATTTGTTGAAGCTCCAAGCTTTGTTGAATCTTTTCAACCCAATGGTGAGTTTCCCTATCACCATGATTTACTCTTTAAGTGCTAGCTCAAGAAAAAATTTGCAACAAAATCTTTCTTTGGAGAAGAAGGAGTCACGACCAAGAGAAGGGATTAAGAGAGAGTTTTGTGTGTTTTTTATAATTTTGTTTCTAAAACAATTACCAAAAGTCAACTTCCAAAAAGTTGTGTATATCTTTTCAAAAAGAAAAAGCAAAATGTGTTTTGTAAGATTCATTAAAGGCTCTCACTCAACATCCATAACCAAAAAGTGACTAGTGATGTAAGTTGGTGGGCCCCACCTTTTAAAGCACAACCAAACTAAGCTATATAAACTACCAATTTGGAAAAATCATACTCCAAGCACAAAACACCAAATAAAGTATATAAACCCTAAAATCCAAATCAAGCTTAAATCTCAGTCTGATACCATTGTTAGTGTCCTAGACATGCCACAAGATCTCTAAGATGATTTGTGTGTGAATATTAAAGAAGTTTGCGGAAAAAACTTACAATGAACGGATTTGAGATTTCGAAAATTTCTTTGTATTTGTTGAAGCTCCAAGCTTTGTTGAATCTTTTCAACCCAATGGTGAGTTTCCCTATCACCTTGATTTACTCTTTAAGTGCTAGCTCAAGAAAAATTTGCAACAAAATCTTTCTTTGGAGAAGAAGGAGTCACGGCCAAGAGAAGGGATGAAGAGAGAGTTTTGTGTTTTTTATAATTTTGTTTCTAGAACAATTACCAAAAGTCAACTTCCAAAAATTGTGTATATCTTTTCAAAAAGAAAAAGCAATGTGTGTTGTGTAAGATTCATTAAAGGCTCTCAACAACTTCCATCACCAAAAAGTGACTAGTGATGTAAGTTGGTGGGCCCCACCTTTTAAAGCACAACCAAACTAAGCTATATAAACTACCAATTTGGAAAAATCATACTCCAAGCACAAAAACCCCAAATAAAGTATATAAACCCTAAAATCCAAATCAAGCTTAAATCTCAGTCTGATACCATTGTTAGTGTCCTAGACATGCCACAAGATCTCTAAGATGATTTGTGTGAATATTAAAGAAGTTTACGGAAAAAACTTACAATGAACGGATTTGAGATTTCAAAAATTTCTTTGTATTTGTTGAAGCTCCAAGCTTTGTTGAATCTTTTCAACCCAATGGTGAGTTTCCTTATCACCTTGATTTACTCTTTAAGTGCTAGCTCAAGAAAAATTTGCAACAAAATCTTTCTTTGGAGAAGAAGAGGTCACGGCCAAGAGAAGGGATGAAGAGAGAGTTTTGGTGTTTTTTATAATTTTGTTTCTAGAACAATTACCAAAAGTCAACTTCCAAAAAGTTGTGTATATCTTTTCAAAAAGAAAAAGCAATGTGTGTTGTGTAAGATTCATTAAAGGCTCTCAACAACTTACATCACCAAAAAGTGACTAGTGATGTAAGTTGGTGGGCCCCACCTTTTAAAGCACAACCAAACTAATCTATATAAACTACCAATTTGGAAAAATCATACTCCAAGCACAAAAACCCCAAATAAAGTATATAAACCCTAAAATCCAAATCAAGCTTAAATCTCAGTCTAATACCATTGTTAGTGTCCTAGACATGCCACAAGATCTCTAAGATGATTTGTGTGTGAATATTAAAGATGTTTGCGGAAAAAACTTACAATGAACGGATTTGAGATTTCAAAATTTCTTTGTATTTGTTGAAGCTCCAAGCTTTGTTGAATCTTTTCAACCCAATGGTGAGTTTCCCTATCACCTTGATTTACTCTTTAAGTGCTAGCTCAAGAAAAAATTTGCAACAAAATCTTTCTTTGGAGAAGAAGGAGTCACGACCAAGAGAAAGGATTAAGAGAGAGTTTTGTAAGGTTTTTAGGGGCATAATCCGGTAACGCAGCGGAAGCGGCGGAAGATCGTATCTTCCGATTTCAAAAACTTTTTCTTGGATTAATTAAAAACATATTTATTTAATTGCCCAATAATCAAATTATGAAACAAAATTTCAAATGAATCATATTCAAGTGAAATTACCAAATTACCCTATATGGTGTTTTGTCCATTTTAGTCCGAAATTGATCCAATCAATTTTGAATGATTCTAAATCATTTCTAAGATGAACTTAGCATGTTAAAAACATCAAAACACCAAAGCAACCAAAATCCCCAATTTTTGACCCTAAGGCCGAATGCACCATTTGGTGCCAAATTGACCATTTGGTCATTTCATGCTTCAAAACTCATCCAAATGAAATCCAATCAACATGAAACTTTGCATGCATCATATACACACCCAAATGCTCAACATATATGAAAACCCCCAAATTTGGAATTGGTCATGAACCCTAATTTTTCAATTTCTTCAAATTGGACAAATTAGACCAAATTGGTTAAATCAACTACTTCAATCATGTTTCTTCCATCCAATCAAAGTCTCAACACAATGAAACAACTCAAGATCAAATCTAGGTCATCTAAGAGTGGGTCAACAACTCTAGATTAGCAACATGGTTTCCAAACCTTAAAAGAAAGCTTATAACTACAATAGTCACAACCTTCCTTCATCATACATGCTCAACACTTCCATCAAAACTTCATCAACAAAAACACAAGGAATAAAGAAAGAAATAACCTAAGAACATCATATGTTAAAGCCTAGATCCTAAGGAACATTTTCCTTTCTAATAGCAAGTTGGAAAAACTCACTAAAATCCAAGCTTTCTTTGATTTCTTCTTTCTTTCTCACAAGCTTCCTTTGCTTCCATTAATGGAGTTTTTCTTTAAAGTGTATTAGGTTAACTTCCAAATGAAATGAAAAACAATATATACTTGTATCAAAATGGCCTTGGCCGAAATTCACTAAAGGAAATACAAGTTTTGTAATTTCAATTTCATTTCACTTTACATTTAATCAACTTGATAAAATATCTTAATAACACTTTATAGATATTTATATTAAGTCAACAAATGCAACTAAGAAGAATATAACTCTTATATTTAAGTGTTATGGCCGAAATTAAAAGAAAATAAAGGAAAAGATATTTTTTATTTTTCAAACAATTTTGAACAATATCTTAAGAAGTCAAAATCAATTTGACAACCTTTTCCTTTAATGTAAAGTCAAACATTTTACATTATAATCATTTCCTAACTTTATCATTTGGTGATATATTTATATTTTAATTATATTAATCATTTAAAAATTAAATAATTAAATAATTAATTAAATACAAATATATCAAATATTATTATATTTACTTTAAATATCACAAATACATATATTGATGATATATGTCAAATACCTTTATTTGACTATTTATTAATGTGTATTTAATAATATCATATATTAAATACAAATACAATTAATTAGGAAATAACGATTCGGCCCGTTCGCATATTTTTCGTTTAATGATTAAACGATTTATAAATAATCATCATTATCATAAATGTTGCTCTAGTGCTCTACGAGTATGTTTCATTATTGAGACTCTCTAGATTCAGGTATATCCGTCATGAATCCAATTTCATGTCCATAATCTATCCACCCGTAGATTGACGATCACGGATAAACTAGCTGAATCATACAGGTCGAGGTCATTGCATACGTATAATCCCTCCGTCACAGGTTCAAGATAATCCCAGAGATATAGAAGTGAACGTCAAATCTCTAGGGTATTATCTCGTCGACGTATCTATTAGCAATCTCTAAATAACATTCGGAACTTACTTCCGAAGTATACTGTGGCCACAGATTTAACAGACTGCTAATAATATATGGACTACCTATGCTCTGTACACAGAACTGACGGATCCTATCTTGACACACACAGGATATCCTGAGGATCGATCCACACCCAACGAACAGGCGGAGGTCTGATCTAATAGATCGGTGACGTGACTGCCATCTAAGTGTGGAGGATGTCTCATACATCCACAGTGGTGTCTCAAGTCGAAGGACCACTATGCTACTCAACCCGAGAAGATTCTTATTGACATTGGCGTACCATCCATTAAGAATCTTCGGTGAGCCGTTCAGTGTTTATCCACTATAAACACCTACACGTCTATACGAGTCTCCATAGACTCATGGTTCATTGGGATAAACCATCGGACCAAGTCTCGATATAGACTGACATGTACTGGTCTCAACGGATTGACTAACCGACCCGTGTTAGCAAATCTTGACCAGGAACTTTGTGTTTGTATATACATATAGCAGTGACACTTCCCAATGTCAATTACAAACTAACTTTGTAACTGTGTACTGCATTATATATTATCGGGCCTTTGTATAATATATACATATCACTAAACCACATTTAGTTTCAATCTAATCGTAATCAGATCGAATACGTATATAAGAACAAGAGGTGCAACCATAAATAAGTAATATTATGGAATAAGGGGATGTTCGTATTCATGAATCAGACATAAATACGGTCCGGATTGGCGCTCTGAGCACCAACCCCCAATTTCTCCCACTTGCTCTAGTGCCAATCCACGGTATCATATACACGTCTCAATGTGCATCGTTTGCACATGGCCCTCAAAAGCTCACCAGTACTTAGAGGTAAGAAACAAGTCCGCTATGAAATATCGAGTTTGTCAAACAACTCTAATCGTTTCCCATAGTCAACATCATTCATATTTTGTAGAATCTAAATTATACATTAATATGAAATGGATGCTATATATGTATTATGCTACAGCTACTAAGTTGTCCAAGTATTTAGGGATCAAATCCAAAAATATTATGAGGACAACCGCAAGCACAACACCAATTTAAAACTTCTAATTTAAAAGGTCACTATGCAACTTCATAAGTCAATACTTCAAAAGTTGCATTTGATTCCACTATATAGTAGAATCCTTCGTGACATTCCCACTGGCATTATTTGTGACTCTTTATGACGTAGACTGTCTAACGTCATAATTAGTCTCAAAACTAATATGACCCTAATGGTTACAGACTGTATTCTCCATGAATTAGAAACTCGTTCTTATATCTCAAAGATCACAGAGAACGTGTTTTCAAGATCCATCATATGGTCTATAGGATGTCAAAATAACTCGTAACAATTACGAATAAATCGACATCGATAATCGCACATAATAAAGTATTTATTATGTCATCATCAATGATACATAAGATTGACTAGACATTCTAATCAATATCTCTTTCGAAAAAGGAATCATCCTTTACGAAAGATAAAACTTTATATAAGACACACAATAACTGTCCAACAGTATATACTAACTGTCATACAGATAGCCTAGTTATGTCCTTTATTAGATCATATCTAATGTACGAATAATAGGGGCACCACCTTTTAAAGCACAACCAAACTAAGCTATATAAACTACCAATTTGGAAAAATCATACTCCAAGCACAAAAACCCCAAATAAAGTATATAAACCCTAAAATCCAAATCAAGCTTAAATCTCAGTCTAATACCATTGTTAGTGTCCTAGACATGCCACAAGATCTCTAAGATGATTTGTGTGTGAATATTAAAGAAGTTTGCGGAAAAAACTTACAATGAACGGATTTGAGATTTCAAAAATTTCATTGTATTTGTTGAAGCTCCAAGCTTTGTTGAATCTTTTCAACCCAATGGTGAGTTTCCCTATCACCTTGATTTACTCTTTAAGTGCTAGCTCAAGAAAAAATTTGCAACAAAATCTTTCTTTGGAGAAGAAGGAGTCACGACCAAGAGAAAGGATTAAGAGAGAGTTTTGTGTTTTTTATAATTTTGTTTCTAAAACAATTACCAAAAGTCAACTCCCAAAAAGTTGTGTATATCTTTTCAAAAAGAAAAAGCAAAGTGCGTTGTGTAAGATTCATTAAAGGCTCTCAACAACTTCCATCACCAAAAAGTGACTAGTGATGTAAGTTGGTGGGCACCACCTTTTAAAGCACAACCAAACTAAGCTATATAAACTACCATTTTGGAAAAATCATACTCCAAGCACAAAAACCCCAAATAAATATATAAACCCTAAAATCCAAATCAAGCTTAAATCTCAGTCTGATACCATTGTTAGTGTCATAGACATGCCATAAGATCTCTAAGATGATTTGTGTGTGAATATTAAAGAAGTTTGCGGAAAAAACTTACAATGAACGGATTTGATATTTCAAAAATTTCTTTGTATTTGTTGAAGCTCCAAGCTTTGTTGAATCTTTTCAACCCAATGGTGAGTTTCCCTATCACCTTGATTTACTCTTTAAGTGCTAGCTCAAGAAAAAATTTGCAACAAAATCTTTCTTTGGAGAAGAAGGAGTCACGGCCAAGAGAAGGGATGAAGAGAGAGTTTTTGGTTTTTTTATAATTTTGTTTCTAAAACAATTACCAAAAGTCAACTTCCAAAAAGTTGTGTATATCTTTTCAAAAAGAAAAAGCAATGTGTGTTGTGTAAGATTCATTAAAGGCTCTCAACAACTTCCATCACCAAAAAGTGACTAGTGATGTTGTTGGTGGGCCCCACCTTTTAAAGCACAACCATACTAAGCTATATAAACTACCAATTTGGAAAAATCATACTCCAAGCACAAAAACCCCAAATAAAGTATATAAACCCTAAAATCCAAATCAAGCTTAAATCTCAGTCTGATACCATTGTTAGTGTCCTAGACATGCCATAAGATCTCTAAGATGATTTGTGTGTGAATATTAAAGAAGTTTGCGGAAAAAACTTACAATGAACGGATTTGAGATTTCAAAACTTTCTTTGTATTTGTTGAAGCTCCAAGCTTTGTTGAATCTTTTCAACCCAATGGTGAGTTTCCCTATCACCTTGATTTACTCTTTAAGTGCTAGCTCAAGAAAAAATTGCAACAAAATCTTTCTTTGGAGAAGAAGGAGTCACGGCCAAGAGAAGGGATGAAGAGAGAGTTTTGTGTTTTTTATAATTTTGTTTCTAAAACAATTACCAAAAGTCAACTTCCAAAAAGTTGTGTATATCTTTTCAAAAAGAAAAAGCAAAGTGTGTTGTGTAAGATTCATTAAAGGCTCTCAACAACTTCCATCACCAAAAGTGACTAGTGATGTAAGTTGGTGGGCACCACCTTTTAAAGCACAACCAAACTAAGCTATATAAACTACCAATTTGGAAAAATCATACTCAAGCACAAAAACCCCAAATAAAGTATATAAACCCTAAAATCCAAATCAAGCTTAAATCTCAGTCTGATACCATTGTTAGTGTCCTAGACATGCCACAAGATCTCTAAGATAATTTGTGTGTGAATATTAAAGAAGTTTGCGGAAAAAACTTACAATGAACGGATTTGATATTTCAAAAATTTCTTTGTATTTGTTGAAGCTCCAAGCTTTGTTGAATCTTTTCAACCCAATGGTGAGTTTCCCTATCACCTTGATTTACTCTTTAAGTGCTAGCTCAAGAAAAAATTTGCAACAAAATCTTTCTTTGGAGAAGAAGGAGTCACGACCAAGAGAAGGGATTAAGAGAGAGTTTTGTGTTTTTTATAATTTTGTTTCTAAAACAATTACCAAAAGTCAACTTCCAAAAAGTTGTGTATATCTTTTCAAAAAGAAAAAGCAAAGTGTGTTGTGTAAGATTCATTAAAGGCTCTCAACAACTTCCATCACCAAAAAGTGACTAGTGATGTAAGTTGGTGGGCACCACCTTTTAAAGCACAACCAAACTAAGCTATATAAACTACCAATTTGGAAAAATCATACTCCAAGCACAAAAACCCCAAATAAATATATAAACCCTAAAATCCAAATCAAGCTTAAATCTCAGTCTGATACCATTGTTAGTGTCCTAGACATGCCACAAGATCTCTAAGATGATTTGTGTGTGAATATTAAAGAAGTTTGAGGAAAAAACTTACAATGAACGGATTTGATATTTCAAAAATTTCTTTGTATTTGTTGAAGCTCCAAGCTTTGTTGAATCTTTTCAACCCAATGGTGAGTTTCCCTATCACCTTGATTTACTCTTTAAGTGCTAGCTCAAGAAAAAATTTGCAACAAAATCTTTCTTTGGAGAAGAAGGAGT
>SKCR01046225.1:0-87865 GCA_019454045.1 Zanthoxylum bungeanum | reverse complement strand
AGGGGAGAGAAAGATTGTGGTTGGAGAGTGAGATCTACCTTATTTGCCAAAATTGAGGAAGTGAGGAGAGAGTTCAAAAAGCAACACCTTATGATCTTACTTGTATACAAAGAGTCAATCCTTAATATAGAAGAAGCTAACGTTAATCCTTATTTTCCTAGTGGTTTTATGTCATTATTGAAAGAATTTGAAACTGTATTTGCTGAGGACGGCCATAAGGGATTGCAACCTGATTACGCCTAAAAAATACTTGCGATTATCACAGTATAGTTGGGGTGTCGATTCCTCAGAGAGATGGTTACAAGGAACTAATTCACTTAAAGAAAATGTTAGCAATAACTTAATTAAAGAAAAAGAGTTAATTGGTAATGTGAAATAAAAACGATGAAAAGTACGTAAGAGTTATCAGTAGAGAAAAGCAGCAAAGTGTCGGGAATCCCTCTTGTAACAAATCCCTATATTCAGTATTTGATTCATTTTATTACTCAATTGAAGGTTTCACATCCCAAACCAACAATCGGAAGATATTTCAATCAAAACATATTAAATTCTAAGGTAATCGATGAATTATTTTCTTTATTAGAGCACACAATGTTATCGTTATGACCTATCTAACGTCGATAATATACCCTCAAGCAATACTGCAGCAGAAGATCAACTCATAAAACAACATTACCAGTCACAATTGGGTTCCCCAATCACACATAGAAAAATCATGACTATTCCTATATGCAAATTGGTAAAACACAATCTCTGGATTCATAATCGAACGATAATAAAGAATAACAAAATATCAATTGTTTTAGACGTTGAAAAGCATTCAGGAATCAAATACATAAATATAAGAACATAATTACAAAAGTTCATCATTAGTTTTGCCTAGGAGATTAGTTCTCCATATAGAAAAGAGACATAGCCTTGATAGATTGGAGGATCATCATGTCTGGCATGAAGCTTCCTCATTCTTCTCTCTTAAATATGTGACTTCCACTCCTTGTTGTGTGTTTTCTCTCTATTTTTCTCCTCTCTTAGGGTTTTGGAGGAACTTGGATTTATATAGGGAAGTCCCGGAGTCATTGTACGTATCAAACACGACTAAATTAAGTTTCTGGGGTCTTTCGGGGTGCCCGGTGCTGGCAAGTGGCGCCGCGGCTCCCAACCTGCTGGAAAATTTATGGCAAGAATGCTGGAATGGTGTCGCGATGCCATTTGAAAATTTTGGTTTCGTGTTTTCTTCGTTTCCGTGCTTCCCTTGTGCTTCCGATGCGTCTGCAAGGTCCAGAAACATGTATAATTGCTCAAAGATTCATGTTCCATTGCTTCCTAATAATAAGACACAAAATAAACTATAATTATGATTGAATACTTGATAATCAAGCCAAATTAGATGTTCAAAGTACATTTTCATGCACTTATCACAACCCCCAACCAGCTTACTGCAAGTCCCTAGCAATTCAAGCCCAAAAAGAAAATAAGAACTAAACTAAATTAAAAATAAATAAATAAATAAAAACTGTCTAAGCCACTTTCGTAGGGATCATGATTTCATTTATCGTATGCAACAAGCCCTTAAACTTCTAGGTGGCCCTAGTGGACTAGTTATAGTCTCGTGAGGGCTTACAGTAACAACACCCACAAACGTCATTCAAAACATATGCAATCAAGCAAAAATAACAAAATGAAAATAGTCCCAATAATTACACATATTGTTGTCCTCAAAGAATACCTAGTAATGAAATCAGAGAATATTTAAAGTACTCAATGCAACTCAAATCCAAGTTCTTGAATAAATCATCTAAGCCAGACTCACATTGTGTGTGTGTGTGTGTAAAGGTTCATTCACAACTTGATTCCTATGTAAGCAACCTCGGTGATTTCGTTTAAAAATTTGGATTCGATGGGTCAAACCAACCTAGATATCTCAATTGTGCTCTGTAATTGCCTTTCTGTGCTCAGTATGGTATGATTTTTTTCCCTTTTTCTTTCAAAACCTTTTTTCATCTTTTTTTTTTCTTTTTTTTTCAACACACCTACCATTTAAGGTAGCATTTATCCTCATGGTGGTCCTAACACTCGCCCATGGGTAGCTTCACGGTTATCAGTTATAGGTGGTTTAATTTATTTCTTTTGAGACTTTCTCTTTTTATTTTGAACCATACCATACATCATAACACTAGCAAATCAGGATAGACATCTAAGCAAACAGTCATTCATCGACATGTAATTTCTTCAACTAGTCACTTTGCTAACTACCCAGGTTTTTACTGCTAAAAACCTACAGTTAAGTGCTTACGAGTCTAACCTAGATCAACAACTTAAGGCATTGGATAAAGTGCATTAAAGAACTTATCGTTTCTAAGATTTAATCATAAAGCAAACAATATTCTTCCTTTGATTTATGCTTTACTATTAAGGATTAAAAACAAATATTTTTTTTATAACTGGTATTATCCGGTATTATCACTACATGCATACACCTCCACACTTAAAACTTGTCTTGCCCTCAATGTAAGATAAATATAAAGAAAAATGATTAAGGAACAACACTACTAGGCATGGAGTTGATCAGGTTCCTACTGGTAAGACTTTAGTTGTGTGGGCTGCGTGGGTTGCGCTAACGCCTACATACATACTCATGCAAATAATAAACATGCAGTTAGCACACAATAAAATAAAACTAAAGTAAAGAAAATAAAATAAAATAAAATAAAATAAATAAAATACATACAGATGTAAGGGTTGCCTCCCCGCTAGCGCTAAGTTTAACATCTTCAGCCAAACGTAACCACCTAAATTGTCATGGTGGCTTCCATATAGCGGACCAAGTAGTCCAATGTGTTTTCTTCTTCAGTAGGCATTGGTGATGAAGACATGAAAAATAATTTATGGCTGGTTTTGGCATTCTATCCATGGATCCCCCAGGGTCTACTGATGGTTGCAATATTAGGCTGCACATATGGTAAAATTGGCTCAACCTCCTTTTTAACTTTCCAGGGATCATCTTTAAGTGAGCACTAACTCTAATTTTCCTCTTTTTACGTTTATTTAGGATTAGGTCAATATTAGGAGGGTTAGATTCATGTGGCGTAGAGCCTGTCTCTGGTAAGACCGTGTCTATCAGGTATATATACTGACACTCATCATAATCTCGTGGCTGTTTCTCAACATGAAAAATATTCACTTCCAGTGTCATATTCCCAAATGATATCTTCATGAGACCATTCCAACAATTGAGAAGGAGATTAGCTATAGCAAGAAAAGGTCTACCTAAGATGAGAGGCATTTTTGACTCAGTGTTAACCACAGATTGAGTGTCTAAAATCAGGAAATCAGCAGGTTAGTAGAATTTATCGATTTATAGTAAAACATCATCAACTACTCCCCACGGTTTTCTAAGAGAGCGGTCAGCTAATTGTAAAACCACAGATGTAGGTTTAATCTCTCCAAGTCCGAGCTGCAGATAAATGTAATATGGCATGAGATTAACACTAGCACCTAAATCTAATAAAGCTTGACCGAACTCATATGTGCCAATATGGCAAGCAATAGTGGGGCATCCCAGATCTTTGTATTTTGGTGGAACCCTCTGGTCAATCACTGCACTCACTTGCTCTGTCAGGAATGCAGTCTTCTTCACATGATCATTCTTTTCATGGTGCATAGATCCTTTAAAAACCTTCGCATATGTGGGAACCTGCTTGATCACATGTAACAAAGGAAGGTTAATCTTTACTTGCTTTAAATGTTCTAGGATCTCACCATTAGGGTATGTATCTCTCGCAGTAGGCCTAAGAGCTTGAGGGAAATGTACTCTAACTGGGTTCTGTGGCACTTGTTCTTCCTAAGGGGTATTGGCACTAATATCTTTGGGATAACCTATAGTGTTAGAGGTCTCCTACAAGCCTATCTCCTTACCACTCCTAGTGATTATGGCATTAACACCTTTTACATTGGATGCCTCATGATCAGCCTGTACCATGTATTGCCCTTGAGGATTTGGTTGAGCCTGAGATGGAAACTTTCCTTGTTCTTGCACACTCAGGACATTAGTCAACTTAGAGACTTGACTCTTAATCTCCTTATTGGCTTCAACTACCTGAGCTATCAATTACTCAAACCTTTGATTAGTTTTGCTCTGGGCCTCTATAAATGCATGCACAGTGTCCTCTAAAGAATTTCTAGGAATGGTAGGTGTGTGATACTGGGGGGGCACTGTAACCTTTAAGTTATGGTGTCTGACTAGGCTGATGAGACTCATATTTCCAACTAAAATTGGGATAGTTCCTCCATCTCGGATTATAAGTATCCAAATAAGGCGTATATGGCTTCTTGTACATCCATAAGATATTGTATTGTTCCTCATAGGTTTCCCTCATCTCACCGTATAAAGGACACTTTTGGGCCGGATGATCAATCCCCTTACACATAAAACATACCCCTTGGGGTTCTAACTGAGCTACCGCATGCATAGTTTTGCTATTTTTGGCTTTTAAAGCTTCTATCTCTCTAGTTAATAGCTCAACTTGTGCTTTAAGACTATCCTCTTCCCTAAAGTAGTGTATGCATTCGCTAGAAGGGGTGGGACGTGTCCTATAAGTGCTATCTATGGAATTGGTCCAGTCCAAGTGTGAGATTTCTCGACTAGGTCATTTAAGTACTCAAGTGCCTCATCAGGATACTTTCGGATAAATTCACCATTGTACATCGCCTCAATGAATTGGCACTCTCTAGGAGTTAGAGCGTGGTAAAAATAACTTACTAAACGCCAACTCTCATACCCATGGTGAGGACAACTAGCTAGCATCTCCTTAAACCTCTCCCAAGTCTGATAAAGGGTTTCACTGTCTTTCTAGGAGAAGGCCGAGATCTATCTTTTCAGGGCATTAGTCTTATGGTGTAGGAAGTATTTATTAAAGAATGCCTATGTCATCTCACCCCATGATCCAATCGAACAAGGTCTCAAAGGATACTGTAGACACTGCATTTTTGCATGAAGCCCGATGATGAGCCTCGTATGGAGGCACTACCCGATAAGTTGCGGAAGTCGCGGGAAACAGACGTCGGAAGGGAAAATTCAAAAATAAGTACATCCTCAGATTTAATTCGTTTGTTTAGCCTCGGGTTCGCTCGATTAATCTCTGTTTTAACTATTAGGCTCGGCCCAAAATCCCCGCAACCCAAAGAACCAAGCCACAAGCCCAGGCCCACCAAAGAACCAAGCCACGCGCCCAAAGCCCACCAAAGCCCAATCCAAAAATATTCAACACATTTAAAACACATGTCTAAATTAAATCAAATCACCCTTCCTAAATTAAATAAATCCCATTCCTAATTTAAATAAATCACTTACCAAATTAAATATATTCCCCACCAAAATTACACAATATTCTTTCCCTAAATAACTTAATTAATTCATCCATTTTTTTGCTTGATTTGTTCCCTTTTCAAGCCATGCACACACAAGGAAACCCTAGGATGCACTATTATAAAAAGAGGCCAAAATCCAAACATATCTCTCCCCTTGGACTCTCGGCCACATCAAAAAGAAAAAAAAAGAACCCTAGACACTCTTCTCCCATGCACACACAACTCTTGCATACAGTCTCTAACCTCTCTCCAACGACCATCACTCTTCTCACTCAACACGCACTCACGCCAAAAAACCACACTAGCCACCCACACATTGATGTAACTCACAAAGCACACTCAAGACACGACTCTCCTCTCAATTTGATAACACACACCACTCACAAGCCTAAACACACGCTCAGCTGACACATACACACTGCCTTCAAACACTAAGACGCCTACATCAAGTCACATACGGCAGCACACACTCACATAAGAAGCCAAAAAACGTGACATCGAGCAGTCTCTCACCAACCAAATTGACCGGATCTAAACCACAAAACGCAAGCAGCCGTGAACCACCAATTAACAAATAAAAAAAAACGTGAACCAAACAACACCCAAAACAGTCCCCAAAAGTCCAAAAAAAAAAACAGTATCAAAAGCAACCCAAATCGAGACCAAAATAGTAGCCAAAACCGAGAGGAAACCAGCCCCTAAAACCCCCAAAACAACAGCTAAAATATTGAACCAAAATAGTCCTAAAACCGTAGAAAAATAGCAGCAAAAATAGAGAAAACAACAGCCCAAAACAGCAAACAGTGAACAAAAATATTAAACCAGCGAACCAGAAAAGTTACGGAGCATTAACCGTTCCGGCGACGTGTGTAACGCACTTCCGAGAAGCAACTTAAAAGGTAAGACCTGAGGGCACCATTTACTATTTATCTTTTCAGTTATTTATTGTTGATCACTCGCATGCATCATTATGTTTTACGTATATTTTCATTTATATTTGGTTGTTGATTGCGTGCTATCTCTCGCAGTATAGCGGATGGAAACCCAAACGTACATTCCGTAGCCGAATCCGAATGGACGATATTGCGGTATGTACTTGGGATACAACTCCACGTACCGCTTGAGAAAATTTCAAGCACATGTTTCATTTTGTTATTTAATTTTGTGTCCATTCACCGTTTATGGTTTATTATTTTGTTATTTACTTTCCGCGTGTTATTGCTTTATTTATTTATGCATTACTAATCTAGTGCGCATTGGCTAACTAAGTCGGACTAAAGGTCCTCCATTCGAAGGAAATGCCTAAAGGCTACCTTTACCACAATGTTTTACCGCGCCGGACAAAGTATGCTTGATTGAATGTGAAATACGTTTAATCGGGCATACAAGGTCCCATATAGTTGTCAGCCTTGGTCACGTCTATTTCATTATTTCGTCATTTACTTTCCGCATGTTATTGCTTTATTTATTCATGCATTGCTATCTCGTGCGCATGGGCTAATCATGATGGATTAAAGGTCCTCTATTTGAGGGAAATGCCTAAAGACTACCTTTACCACGACGTTTTGCCGCACCAGATGAAATATGTTTGATTGAATGTGAAATACATTCAGTCGGACATACTTTTTTGTGCATTATTGCCATGTTTATTCATGCATGGTTATTTAGTGCGCATGGGCTAACTACGTTGGATTAAAGATCATTCATTTGAGGGAAATGCCTTAAAGGCTACCTTTACCATAATATTTTGCCGCGCCGGACGAAGCATGCTTGATTGAATGTGAAATATGTTCAGTCGGGCATGCGAAGTCCCATATAGATGTTGGCCTTGTCGCATCTCTTTTATTATCATGTTACTTACTTTTTGCGTATTATTTCCTTATTTATTTATGTATTGTTAATTTAGTGTGCATGGGCTAATCATGATGGATTAAAGGTCCTCCATTTGAGGAAAATGCCTAAAAGGCTACCTTTACCACAATGTTTTGCCGCGCCGGATGAAACATGCTTGATTGAATGTGAAATACGTTCAGTCGGGCATGCGAAGTCCTATAGAGATGTTGTCCTTGGTCGCATCTATTTTATTATCATGTTACTTACTTTTTGCGTATTATTGACTTATTTATTTATGTATTGTTAATTTAGTGCGCATGGGCTAATCATGTCATCTATTCGAGGGAAATGCCTAAAAGGCTACCTTTACCACAATATTTTTCCACGCCAAATGAAGCATGCTTGATTTAATGTGAAATACGTTCAGTTGGGCATGCGAAGTCCCATATAGATGTTGGCCTTGGTCGCATCTCTTTTATTATCATGTTACTTACTTTTTGCGTATTATTGCCTTATTTATTATGTATTGTTAATTTAGTGTGCATGGGCTAATCATGATGGATTAAAGGTCCTCCATTTGAGGAAAATGACTAAAAGGCTACCTTTACCACAATGTTTTGCCGCGCCGGATGAAGCATGCTTGATTGAATGTGAAATTCGTTCAGTCGGGCATGCGAAGTCCTATAGAGATGTTGTCCTTGGTCGCATCTCTTTTATTATCATGTTACTTACTTTTTACGTATTATTGCCTTATTTATTTATGTCTTGTTAATTTAGTGCGCATGGGCTAATCATGTCCTCTATTCGAGAGAAATGCCTAAAAGGCTACCTTTACCACAATGTTTTGCCGCGCCGGATGAAGCATGCTTGATTGAATGTGAAATACGTTCAGTCGGGCATGCGAAGTCCCATATAGATGTTGTCCTTGGTCGCATCTCTTTTATTATCATGTTACTTACTTTTTGCGTATTATTGCCTTATTTATTTATGTATTGTTAATTTAGTGTGCATGGGCTAATCATTATGGATCAAAGGTCCTCTATTCGAGGGAAATGCCTAAAGGCTACCTTTACCACGACGTTTTACCGTGCCGTACGAAGTATACTTGGTTGAATGTGAAATACGTTCAATCATGCATACGAGGTCCCATATAGATGTTGGCCTTGGTCGCATCTCTTTTATAATTATTTTAATTACTTTTCGCTTGTTATTGCTTTATTTATTTACGCATTGCTATCTCGTGCGCTTGGGCTAATCACGTTGAGATAAATGTCCTCCATTTGAGGGAAAAGCCAAAAGACTACATTTACCACGATGTTTTGCCACGCCGGGTAGCACCATTTTCTTCTAATTTTGTTATTTACCTTTTTTTTGTTATTTATCGCTTCGTATTCATCCTATTAGTTATCTCTATTCATTCTACCGCATCACTTCACGTTTACTTCCATGCATGCTCGCCTCTTTAGTTATTTCTTTTACATTACATACTTAATTATCCGCTTTTATTATTAATGCTTTTACACTTATTGTTAATTACATTATTGCGCTTCATTGTTTAATATGTTTATGTAATTATGCGTTTGTTTTCATTTGATTTAAGTTTATGGGTGTGCAATCCTGGGTGTTGATTAAATTATCTTGCATGTGTTGTATAAGACTTGGTTATACTATTGCATAAATCCTTTCATTACAATTGGCATAAGTAAGGGACCATTCCGAACCCAACGGCTTGAGGTCTTCCATTGCGAGGGGTGAGTGCGGCCTTAAATCATTTCCCAGTTCACAGTGGGTGGCGAGACTATTTTATTTCTCTGGTTTAGTCCCCCGCGGGCTACTCAGTACTCCCGACCGGGCCGTGAGCCCGGACAGCGTCGCCCACCTCTGTGGCCATGTCTACAGATACAATCAGCTTTTAGCTCTATGCTTAAGGGCAAAAGGGAAGAACTTAAGTCTAATTGTGTCTGTTGTCCCAAATCGGTCATGGAAGGTTTCTACAACCTCTTCAAACTCTCTAATGTGCACATAAGGGTTCTCATTCTCCAAACCATAAAAGGTTGGGAGATACTGTGTCATTCCAGGTTTAAAGTCCATATGTGGTGCATTAGGAGGAAACAATATGCATAATGGTGTAGCTGTGCGAGTGGGGTGGAGGTACTCCTCAAGACACCTAATAGGTGGTCTCTCGTAATCACTCATTGTATGTGTGCTAGATGTGTGCTAACTGTAGATGGTGTGGCAAAATGATTGTCAAAAAAACTTTCTGAGTATGAGTCTTCCTCGTTAACTCCAACAAATCTACCCAACCGATCCTTAAGTCTAGGCATGCACTCAAAATAAAATAATACGAGAAACATGAATAAAATAAACTAAACCAAAAATAAAAATCCAATACTAAAACCGAAATTAAATAAATACAATAAAAGTAATAAAAAATAAAGGTGGAACGAGGTTACCGCTTTGTTGTTGACTAAGCAAACCTGCTCATTTTGTTTGTAAACCGTGTCCCCGATAATGGAGACAAAATGAATCACTCTTGTATCAAATTGCTATATTCCGTAATTGATTCATTTTATTACTCAATTGAAGGTTTCACATCCCAAACCAAAAACATATTAAATTTTAAGGTAATCGATGAATTGTTTTCTTTATATTAACAACACACAATGTTATCGTTATGACCTATCTAACTTCGACAATATAGCCTCAGGCAATACTGCAACAGAAGATCAACTCATAAAATAACATTACCAGTCACAACTGGATTCCCCAATCACACATAGAAGAAGCATGACTATTCCTATATGCAAATTGGTAAAACACAATCTCCAGATTCATAATCAAAAGATAATAAAGAATAATAAAATATCAATTGTATTAAACTTTGAAAAGCATTCAAGAATCAAAAACATAAATATAAGAACTTAATTACAAGAGTTCATCCTTAGTTTTGCCTAGGAGATTAGTTCTCCATATAGAAAAGAGACATAGCCTTGATAGATCGGAGGAGCATCCTGTCTGGCATGAAGCTTCCTCGTTCTTCTCTCTTAAATATGTGACTTCCACTCATTGTTGTGTGTTTTCTCGTTGTTTTTCTCCTCTCTTAGGATTTTGGATGAACTTAGGTTTAAATAGGGAAGTCCCAGAGTCATTTTGCACATCAAACACGACTAAATTAAGTTTTTGGGGTCTTCCGAGGTACCTCGAAGCGGGAAAGTGGCACCGCGGTGCCCAACCTACTGGAAAATGTATGGAAAAAATGCTAGAACGGTGTCGCGACGCCAGAAGGTGGGCGTCACGACGCCAGTTGAAAATTCTGGTTTTGTGTTTTCTTTATTCTGCTATTCCAACGTGCTTTCGATGCGTTCGCAAGGTCCCGAAACTTGTGTAATTACTCCAAGATTCATGTTCCATTGTTTCCTAATAATAACACACAAAATGAACTATAATTAATATTAAATACATGATAATCAAGCCGAATTAGCGATATTCAAAGTACATTTTAATGCACTTATCACCAACTATTAGAGAGATAAAGCATCAAATTGAATTTATACCAGTAGCAATCATTCTAAATCGACCAGCCTATAGAAGTAATCTCGAGAAAATGAAGGAACTTCAAAGGCAAGTTGAAGAACTGCTGATCAAAGAGAATGTGCGGGAGAGCATGAGTCCATATACAGTACCAGTGCTCTTGGTACCAAAGAATGATGGAACTTAGCGAATATGCGTAGATTATTGAGCGATCAACAACATCACGATAAAGTATCACCACTCTATTACTAGGTTTGATGATATGCTAGATGAGTTACATGGTGCTTGTATATTCTTCAAGATTGATTTAAAGAGTGGGTACCATCAAATTAGGATGAAAGAGGGAGATGAGTGGAAAAAGACCATTAAGACCAAATATAGGTTGTATGAGTGGTTAGTTATGCCCTTTGGACTTACTAATGCACTAGCACTTTTATGTTTCTGGTGATCATGTTTTGTATATATTTTTAGGAAAATTTATTGTTGTATATGAGCATGTCAAACATGTTAGATGTTTCCTTGATGTTTTACGTGTTGAATCTTTATTTGCTAATCTTAAAAAGTGTACATTCTACATGGAAAAAGGTTGTTTTTCTTTGATATGTTGTGAGTGCTAATGGTATTGAAGTTTATGAGGAAACAATTAAGGCAATTAAAGAGTATCCAACACATAACAATGCTTATGAGGTTAGGAGTTTTCACGGTTTAACTAGTTTTTATAGGAGGTTTGTTAGGGATTTCGGTACTATTGCCACAACTCTTACTGAGGTCATAAAAAAGGATGTTGGATTTCATTCGGGAGATGAGCAATAAAAAGCTTTGAGCTTCTTAAATAGAGCTTGTGTTCTACACTTGTTTTAACTTTACCTAACTTTGATAAAATATTTGAGATTGAACATGATGCATCAAAAATATGTATAGGCATTGTTTTAATGCAGGATAAGAGGCCAATCGTTTATTTTAGTGAGAAGCTTAGTGGAGCATCCTTGGAACATCCAACGTATGATAAAGAATTTTATGCCCTTGTTTGAGCATTGGAGACTTGACAACATTACCTCTGACCAAAAGAATTTGTGATTGACACTAATCACGAATTCTGAAAGTACATCAAGGAACAAGACAAATTGAATAAACGCCATTTCCATTGGATCCAATTTATGGAGTCATTTCCATATATGGTGCAATATAAGCAAGGTAAAGAAAACATTATTACTGATGCTCTGTCTCGTAGGTACGCACTTCTTACTTATGTTAGTTGTAAATTGCTTGGTTTTGAGTATGTCAAAGATATGTATGCAAATGATTCTGGTTTTTGTGATATTTGTTTGGCATATGAAAATGGAGCATTAAATAAGTTTTATAGACATGATGATTACTTGTTTATAAATAATAAATTATGTGTGCTAAATTGTTCTATGTGGGAATTACTTGTGCGTGAGGTAAATTTTGGAGGATTTATGGGTCATTTTGGAATTAAGAAAACTTTATATATGTTGCATGGGTACTTTTATTGGCCTAAGATAAGTAGGTATGTAGAGCGTATTTTTAGTACCTGCATTACATGTAGAAATGCTAAATCTAAGGTCTTACCTCATGGATTGTATACACCTTTACCAGTTTCGACGGAACCTTGGGTTGACATTTCAATGGATTTTGTGCTAGGATTACCAAGGATTATAAAAGGTAAGGATTCCAGTTTTGTTATTGTGGATATGTTCAGTAAAATGGCATATTTCTTACCATGTCATAAAACTGACGATGATACGCATATTGCTGGCTTATTATGTAGGGAGATTGTGAGACTTCATGGCATTCCTAAGACTATAATTTCTGATAAATATGTTAAGTTATTGAGCTATTTTTGGAAAGTGTTGTGGGGTAAGCTAGTACTAAACTTTTATTTTCTACCACGTGTCATCCACAAACTGATGGTCAAACTAAGGTGGTAAATAGAACATTGTCTCAATTATTACGAACAGTTATTTAGAAAAATTTAAAGTCTTGGGAGGATAGTTTGCCATTCATAGAGTTTGCATATAATATGAGCATACATTCCACAACCTCTTATTCATCTTTTGAGTTTGTTTATAGTTTTAACTCACTGAATCTTTTAGACTTGATTCCTTTACCAATTGTTGAGCGAGCTAGTTTAGATGGCAAGAGGAAGGCCAAACTTGTACAATCCCTTCATGAAAATGTGCAGCTTCAAATTGAGAAAAGAAATTAACATTATGTGAAACATGCTAATAAAGGACGGCGTCGTGTGATATTTTAGCCAGGTGATTGGGTTTAGGTGCACATGCGCAATAAGAGGTTTCTCGAGAACATAAAGTCAAGTTGAATCCATGAGGTGATGGTCCATTTCAGATTCTTGAGAAGATAAATGACAATGCCTATAAAGTGAACCTTCCAGGTGAGTACCATACTACTACTTTTAATATTTATGACTTATCATTGTTTGATGCAAGGAGAAGAGGAATGATAAGAATCAAGGAACTCAATCTATTGATCAAGATATTCAGGACCCATTGGAGATTCTAGAAGGCCCAATTACAAGATCCAGATCTAAGAAGATCAATGATGCGATGAATGGACTTGTTCAGAGGACGCTGGCCGATTCCCTCCATGGATGCTCAAATGATTCAACTATGAAGATAGGCTTGCAAGATCAATGACCACCACTGTTGAACTTAATTCAAGCCTTAGCAGATGACCGATGGTACGGAAACAGCTTAATTGTGTTTACCGATGGTATGGAAACAGCTTTGCTCTGGATAGACCCCTCGGAATTCCATTGGTAGTATGACTATGTGTCTATGGAAGTCCGAATCAGGGTAGGTGTATTTGGTCTTAACCTAAGACTTACACCGCTAATACTTGCGACAATCAATATACTTTGGTTTTGGTCGTCCAGGGCTTTAACCGGTTCTGTGTATGCCTTTTCTGGGTATATTGAGAATCGTAGTGTATTGGGTGTGATGTCAAGATGGAAATATCACTTCAGTCATATGGAGATGATGGTCACGCAGGATACGAAACTAGTACTCTTTAGTACTGAAGTCATATTGATAATATGACTAGGTCATGTTTATCCGATTATAGAGACTTGTTACCAGAGATCCGATATGTGCTTCGTACGGGGCAGACACAATTCTAGCCCCAGGCCTAGCACATGACATCCGATACTGGATCGCAATACTACGTATACTACGCCTGATATAGATTACATATTCCTTTAAGAATATTTCTGGAGAATTGGGTAGGCACGGTGCTTTGCTAGAAGCCAACCATGTCTTGTAAATCGGTAAAAACGTAGTACTAGGTACGTACGTGTTCGGATAGTCCGACGACCAGATTTACTGCCAACATATCCGGGGATCCCATGGGTCGCTTCCCGAAGATTCACCGTTGACGTATAACTCGCACATAATTAATCTGGGATTAATTAATAGAGAGAGAAAATAATCTGGTATTAATTACAGAGATATTTTATCTGGGATAAAATATTATTTAAAGAGAGAGAACAATTAATTTGGAATTAATCGATAAAATAATATTCGATATATATACGAAATTAGATTTCTACGCGGAATTAAAATTGGATTTTAATTCGGGCGAAAGAGTTAATTTAGAATTAATTCGCTAGCGACGTGAATAATAATTTTGTTAGGCATAATTATTTAATTAAAATTGATTTAATTACGTCGCAACGGAAAATTCGTTAATTCAGAATTAGCGAACCCGAGCCCGGGAGTGTTTGCGGGCCCACTCGTATTTCGAATCAAGTGGGGCCCAAAAGTCACATCACGCGTCACATCATTAGTCATTCAAGTGATGGATGTCTTATCACCTTTTTGGTGATTGACACTTTGTCATCATTGATTGATTTTTGGTATTTGTTTTTTGAAATCAAAACCAAATACACAACACACATAACTTATCTTCCTCTCTCTCTCTCCCCTAACTCACGGCCAAGGGCCATTTTTTCTCTCAAGTTCTTGGCTTGGTCGAGAACAACAAGAAGCAAAAGAGAAGATTTGTTGCAAATCTTCAAGAGTGCTAGCACACCAAATAAGTCACACAAAAGTGATTGGGAAACTCATTCATGAGCATGGAATCACCATTCACAAATCTTGGAGCTTGGAGCACACAAATGGAGGGTTGACCGAAACAACTTGGAGCACAAATAGGGCTTGGCCGAGAGCTTCAATGGAGGAGCAAAAGTTTTGTGTTCAACGCATCGTAAATCCGATCAAAGTAAGTATTTTCGCAACTTTACTTTGATGTATTCACATGTTTTCATTGCTTAATTGATCTTGGGATAACTTAGAAAACCCAACAATGGTATCATAGTGTTATGCTTGAATGATGATAACATAGTGTTATGCATGATCAATTTGATGAAAATTGAATTGGATCAATTTTTCCCCAAATGTTAGGCTTGGCCGAAAGTTGGACATGCCCTAAATGTCATGGTAATTTTGTTCTTTTGATCATTGGATGAATTGAAAGACTTGGGAAATGTTGATTTAGGATTTAATTGGATTAAAATCGAAATCGGACATAAAAACCCCAAATTGCCGTGACCAATTAGCATGGAAATGAGATGATTTTTGATTCAATAATGTTGGACATGTGTTGATGATGATTAGCATAATTAATTATGTAAATTGATATTTTGGAATTGTTAATTTGACCAATTAATTATGGCTAATACACTTTAAATAATTTAATTGTGATATTTGGAATATTGTGATTAAATTGGTTGGGCTTGAAAAGTTGTATTTGGGCTTAATGGGCTTGGTTGGGCCAAGTTTGGTTTAGGTTAATTGGTTGGATCCAATTGGGCCCAAAACCATATCCATAAAGTCCAAATATAATAAAATGGACCTTTAAAATTTTAATTGGGACTAAATTGATTTTTGGCAAAAGGGTGATTCCTTATTGGGCTTTGGTTCCCAAAGTCCATGCCTTATAAATTAATTGAAAGCCCATTGAACTTTAATTAAATTGACATTGGATGTTAATTGGGCTTTGAGACCCGTAAAGATTAGATTTAGAATCTAAGTCGCAAAGGCTCATTAATAAAGTGTAATTATTTAATTTGGAATTAAATAAAGAATTAGTATTGAATACAAATAAATTGGATTTAATGTTGTAGTTTAATATAATTCAGAATTCGTACTTTGAGTACTTATTCTTAAAATGAGTTTGACTCGCGCAAATCAAATCGTTGTTTGAACATTGGATGGTCATTAATTTCAGATTAATTAATTGGATTAGATTGATTGATAACATGCTTTGTGTGAATACATTGATGTTATGTATGAATAATGTATATCAGATAGATATTAGATGGGTGAGGGCAATTTTGGAAATTGTTGTAATAAATTTAGAATTTATTAAATTGGACCTGCGTGTCCAGCCTATTACCTCTTGACTCTTTGTATTTCTCTTCTCACCTATTCCCCTCAATGTAAATGAGGTTTCTTTAGAAGTGTTATGAAATTGGGTAGAGGTAAGATATGTGCTAGCGGGAGAGAGGAAAGGGAGAGATTTGTTCTAGGAACAAGTTGTTTTAAATATCCATCAGCATATCATTATTAATTTATTTATCGCGCCTTATTATGTTTTTTGAATGCATGTTTAAGGGTGTATGATGAGACCTAATCAAAGATAATTAATTGGTTACCAATTACGTGAAAAACTATTAACATATATTAAACGTTTTTCCTTCCATTGAATGATTCATTCTCAAGATCCAAGATTGGCACTGGTTTGTTGGCCAAAATCAATACCTTTGTCCATCGCGAATGTGTTTGAATCATGAAGGCTTTGTTCCATATCGCATGTCTTGTCCAAGTTGTGATTTGTTGGCCAAAGTCAAGATCACTTCTTGTCCACCAAATCGATTACGAAGCTTTCCAAGGTCAATGGGTCCCGCTTAACTGGAATCATTAAGTTTGTTGTGCCAAAGCCAAGGCTTAGTTGATTCAGAGGAAAAAGGTTAGGGAATATATTGGATATATTGGCATATATTAGATATATGTTTCGGACTTGGATGTCCACCTACTGGATCTAGGAATTGGATGAGATCCAATTGATCTTAGAGATCTACCTAGTTAAATATCATACAGCTTGTTGGCCAAAGTCAAGGTTGTGTGTTATTTAACGGGATCCTAGCCCACTAGTAAACAAGGTTTCCCGAGTACTCAACAGAGGGTTAGAGGCTCGTCGAAAAATAGTGGGAGACAAGTATTAAATTTGTAAATTCGTTTAGATACTTTCCAATATGCGCTCATTTCATCTTTCGTCATTTATTTTAAATAAATATATATTACTTGGACTAATATTTATTGTTGTTTTAATTAAACAGTTGGACTGTATTCAAAACTACTTCAAATTATAGTTGATTATATAGTTAGACTATAGTAATCATTATAATCTATAGTACCCAAAATCGTTGATTGGATAGTTGGACTATATCAATCAAGATAAATGAAAGATTAGCGTTTAAAACATAATCCTGGGAGAAAATGTTTTAAGCGGCTTTAATTTTCAAATTGGGAATAAACCTCAGGATAGTCCTGGAAACTGAGAAGTTACTTTATTTGATAGAGAAACATCTTGGGCCTAAGCCCGAAGTTGAGCAAATAGTAGAACATGATTTTTGGAAGATTCATGTAATGATAATTTTAGTGCTCAATCCTTTATGCTATATGCAATGACACTTTAATTTCGTTGTCAAAATTAAGGATTAGATTCTTGTAACATGATGATGAAATTAAAGATCTTCATAGATCTATTCTTAGATCTTAGAAGTACTAATTGCAAAAGAATCTCTTTCACTCATGTATGTCAGAGGGTACATCTGTCGAGCACTAGGTGTCGCATATGATTGCTTACATCGATCAGCTAGGTTAGCTGGGCATTACCTACGTGGCCGAGACTACCAAAGATTTGATCTTATAGTCTCTACCTGAAAGCTAGGGCAGGTTCATTGTGAACCAAGAGTAAACTCTTGGAGAGTTGATGGCTATGCTCTAGGAGGCAGAGCCTAAGCTTTTAAAATGGGCAAAGGCAAAATCATCACAGTCTTCTTGGAAGACAAATGACATATCCCAAGATGTCTGCCTAAACTGTGGCAAACGGGGTCACTGAATGCGTGACTGCCGTATGGACAAGGCATATATGAAGGAAGTGAAAGCCGAGCAAGGCTCCGACTTCAAGTATGTTTTTCATAAACATGTTCACTATTAGTTTCAAAATTGGATTTTTGATACTAGATGTGGTACATAAGATATGTACTGATGTGCGAAATCTGCTGATTAGCTGGAGACTGACTTCAGTTGAGATTGATCTGCGAATTGGAAATGGGACGAGAGTCACTATTTTAACCGTAGAATCCTAAGTTTAAGAACTACCTTTTGGCATGTACCTAAATTTGGAGACTGTTAAAATGTACCTAGTTTGACTAGAAACATTATCTCTATATCAGAGTATAACTCGTTGCGGGTATACCTTTATATTCTAGAACACTAAAATGTTTTATTTTATAAAGATGATATTGAGATAAGCACATTAGATGTGAATAAACAGTATTTATATTTTGAATATTAATGAATCTCAAACGTATAACATGACAAACAAATAGCTCAAACTGAATTAATCAGATGAGATTTATTTGTGGCCTTGTTGTCTGGGACACATTAAACAAGACTCGTATATCCACACTTTTGAAGAGTGGATACTAGGACGGATTTGATCCTATTCAAATGATGTCTACGAATCTAGTTTATTAGGCAAAGTGCCTAAAACACATTTTACTTGGTAAAAGTGCAAGTGCCACCGATCTGTTAGCCCTCGTTCATAGTGACGTAAGTGGGCCCATATCTAGCTAGGCTAGAGGTGGATATGAATACTTCGTAACCTTTACGGATGTGGCATCGTGTTATGGTTATGTGTTTCTTTTGAAACACGAATCGGAAACTTGTGATGAATTCAAAGAGTTTCGACACGAAGTAGACAGACAGATCGGCTAGAGTATTAATACATCACGATTGGAATGTGATGGAAAATACTTAAGCAATAAGTTTCTCGTATACCTGAAAGAGTATAATATTCTTTCACAGTGGACTCCTCCCGGAACACCTCAATTAAGCGGTGTGTCCGAACGGAGAAATCGAATTTTGTTGGACATGATAAGGCTAATCATGAGTCGCTCTGAGCTACCATTTTCCTTCAAGGGATATGCATTAAACAGTGAAAAACTTATTTTGAATAAGGTTCTATAAAATTTGTTTGACAGATTTCATATTAGATATGAACAGGAAAGAAATCGGGTTTTCTCATTCCTGAAGATTTGGGAATGCTAGGCATATGTTTGGATGATACCAAACTAGAACCCAAATCGGATAAGTGCCTAAATTGTAGGTTATCCTAGGGAAACCAAAGTATAATACTTATACAACTCACAAGAGAACAATGTAATTGTTGCTCGCCATGCGATTTTCCTAAGAGGAATACCTATATGTGGTGGTAAGTGGGAGGAAAGTAAAACTCGATGAAAATCAGAGTAATACTGTTCCAGGCACCGATTCCTTAACGGAACACAAACAGTTCATCAGGGATGAAACTGTACCACAATCTTCGAATACACAAGAACCGCATAAGTCGGAGAGAGTCAGAAAACAACCTGGGAGGTATGGGTTTCCGATCTCACCTCATGAAGATGTCAATCTTATTGAGGAATACAAACTGACTACGTATGAGGAAGTGATACAAGGTATCGACTCCATATTATGGAAAAGTGCCATGATGTCCGAAATGGATTCCATGTATACCAACCAAGTTTAGACACTGGTTGATGTACCGGAAGGCATTGTGCCTATTGGTACAATATAAGTCTTCAAGGAAAACATACATGGATGGCAACATACAAACGTACAAAGCTAGGCTTGTAGCGAAAAAGTATCGTTATCAACATTGTGTCGATTACGACGAAACCTTTTACTTGTTGCCATGGTTAAATCCATTTGGATAATGCTTGCTAAAGCTGCATGTTTCATTTATGAAATATGGCAGCTGAACATCAAAATCGCTTTCCTTAAATGTAAACCTTTTGGAGGATGTTTACAACATCCTGACGATTTTTTCGTACCAAAACAAGCAAACAAGGTTTGCAAGTTAATTCGATCCATTTATGGATTGAAGCAAGCATTGCGTTCTTGGAACTACAACGTTTTGATGTAATCATAATTGTATATGATTTAATTCAAAACGAGAATAATTCTTGTGTATATAAGGAGGTTAGTGGGAGCGCACTGACAGTGATTGTCCTACATGATGATAATATATCATTTCTTGGAAATGACATTCCCATAATATAATCGGTGAAAGCTTGGCTTTCATGAAAATTCTCCGTAGAATTCTTGGGAGAGACAACCTTTATTCTAGGAATAAGGATCTACTGGGATAGATCTAAAAGTTATTGGCACTCTCCGAGAACTCGTACATTGAAAAAAATATGTACGCGATCTGGTGTCTCATAGGCTTTGAGCATATGGAGTCACAATCAGGCCAACCCAAGTGATGGTCACTGGATTGATGTTAAGAACATCTTTACGTATCTTAGATGAACTAAGGATGCTTTCTTAATCTATGAAGAAGGAGAACTTGAAGTGACTGGGTTCACTGCTGCAAGTTTTCTAACCGATAAAAAACGACTATAAGTCGTAATAAAGGTACTATATAGTTTGAATACCGGAACAGTGAGCTGAAAATCTTCCAAGCAAGATATTGTTGCCGAATAAACAACAAAAGCGGAATATTGCTGCAGCTGAAGCAGCAGTAGAAGCACTTTAGATCTTAATAATCCTAATCAGATTAGGTGTAGTTCTGTTAGCTGCTGAGCTAGGCTTCAGCACAGGCTAAAGAATTAATAGTCTCATCAAAGATCTGAGTATATACTTCAATTGTTCATCTGATTCGTTCGGATCATACATCGTGGCGATGTGATGATCGAATAAATCGCATAGGATGATAACTTTGAAAATCCGCTGACGAAAGCATTTTCTCAGCAGAAGTTTGAGCGAACTGTACATAGTTCAAGTGTAAGACACTTGAGTGATTGGATATAGGCCAAGTGGGAGATTGTTGGACAATTATGACCCATATAATCACTATTTGTACAGAACATGGTGTTGTTGTACAAATTAACTATGTGACAAAGGAAATTGCTCTTTTATCATTTGTAATTAGATTACCGGGATATATAAATGATAAAAGTCTATATGATTAGTTCCGGATTGATAAGATATGAGACAGTATCAACCATGAAGGTTTAATCATTAAAACATCCATAGTCAGAGTATTATCGATATTGGACATCGATAATGCGGAATAGACTAGTATCATACTAGTCTATTCCGCATTATAGACATGGGAAAGTCATATGACGTCTGCAATTACGAGATATGGCAGATGGACGTCAAAACCAATTTCCTTAACGGAAACCTATTGGAGGATGTTTATACGCAACAACCTGACGGGTTTGTCGTGCCTAAACATGCAAACAAGGTTTGCAAGTTAAATCGGTCCATTTATGGACTGAAGCAAGCGTCGCGTTCTTGGAACCAACGTTTTGATGAGATCATAAAAGAATATGATTTCGTTCAAAACGAAGATGATCCTTGTGTATACAAGAAGTTTAGTGGGAGCGCACTGACTTTCATTGTCCTTTATGTTGACAATGTATTACTTATTGGCAATGACATTCCCATGTTAACATCGGTCAAAGCTTGGCTTTCATTAAAATTCTCCATGAAAGATCTGGGAGAAGCAGCCTTTATTCTGGGAATAAAGATCTACCGGGATAGATCTAGAAAACTGCTTGGACTCTCCCAGAGCACGTACATTGACAAAGTGTTGAAAAGATTCAACATGGATCAGTCCAAAAGGGGACTATTACCAGTGTCACATTGCGTCACTCTATCTAAGGACATGTGTCCTACAACTCAAGATGAGAGAGACAACATGAGTCGGATACCGTTCGTCTTGGCAGTCGGATCGATCATGTATGCCATGATATGTACACGACATGATGTCTCATATGCTTTGAGCATGTGTAGTCGCTTTCAGGCCGATCCAGGTGAAGGTCACTGGATAGCGGTTAAGAATATCCTTAAGTATCTTAGACGAACTAAGGATGCTTTCTTAATCTATGGAGATGGAGAACTTGAGGTAACTTGGTATACCAATGCAAGTTTCCAAACAGATAAAGACGACTGTAAGTCACAATCTGGGTACGTGTTTTGTTTGAATAACGGAGCAGTGAGCTGGAAATCTTCCAAGTAATAGACTGTTGCCGATTCAACAACAGAAGTGGAGTATATCGCTGCAGCTGAAGCAGCAAAGGAGGCAGTTTGGATCCAAAAATTCCTAATTGGATTAGGAGTAGTTCCGTTAGCAGCTGAGCCCGTTCCATTGTATTGTGACAATAACGGGGCTATAGCACAGGCTAAGGAACCGCGGTCTCATCAACAATCCAAGCATGTTCTTCGACGTTTCCTTCTGATTCATGAGATCATACATCATGGCGATGTGAAGATCGAGAAGGTCGCATCAAATGACAACATTGCAGATCCGCTGACGAAAGCCATTCCTCAGTAAAAGTTTGAGCGACATGTACATAGTTCAGGTGTTAGATGCTTGAGTGACTGGCTATAGGCCAAGTGGGAGATTGTTGGACAATTATGACCCATAGCGTCACTATTTGTAAAAGACATTGTGTTTTTGTACAAATTAATTATGTACCAAAGGAAATTACCTTTTATCATTTCGTAATTAGATTACTTAAATGTGTGAATGATGAAAGTCCTTATGATTAGTTCCGGATTGAGATGATATGAGACAATATCAATCCACGACGGTTTAATCATTAAATATCCCTAGTCGTAGTATTATCGAGACTGGACATCGATAATGCGGAATAGACTAGTATCGCACTTGTGCGTGTTATGGAAGCGTAACATCATAGTTCTCATATATTTAAGTATTGGATACTTATGCAAGTGTGGTAGGAGGTTATGTTTTACCGATGGTATGAAAAATAGCTTCGCTCTGGATAGACCCCACAGAATCCCATTGGTAGTATGACTATGTGTCTATGGGAGTCCGCATCAGGATATGTGTATTTGGTCTTAACCTGAGACTTGCACCGCTAGTACTTGCGACAATCAATACGCTTTGGTTTTGGTCGTCCAGGACTTTAACAAGTTCTGTGTACGCCTCTTATAGGTTTATTGAGAATCGTAGTGTATTGGGTGTGATGTCAAGACGGTAGTATCACTTCAGTCACATGGAGATGATGGTCACGCAGGGATACAGAACATGTTCTCTAAAGGGTTGCAACCATCGGGATAATATGACTAGGTCACGATTATCCGATAATAAAGAGACTAGTTACTAGTGATCCGATATATGCTTCGTACGGGGCAGACATTATTCCAGCCCCAGGCCTTGCATGTGACATCAGATACTGGATCGAGATACGCAATACTACGTATACTACGCCTGACATAGATTATAAATTCCATTAAGAATATTTCTGGAGAATTGGGTAGGCATGACACTTTGCTAGAAGCCAACCTTGTCTCGTAAATCGGTAAGAACGTAGTATGAGGTACGTACGTGTTCGGATAGTCCGACGATCGGATTTACTGCCAACATATCCAGGGATCTCTTGGGTCGCTTCCCGAAGATTCACCAATGACGTATGATTCGAGCATAATTAATCTGAGATTAATTACAGAGAGATTTTATCTAGGATAAAATACTATTTGAAGAAAGAGAATGATTAATTTGGAATTAATCGATAAAATAATATATTCGATATATTAAACGAAATTAGATTTCGACGCGGAATTAAAATTAGATTTTAATTCGGGCAAACAGATTAATTTAGAATTAATTCGCTAGCGATATGAATAGTAATTTTGCTTGACATAATTATTTTATTAAATTTGATTTAATTACGTCACAACAGAAAATTCGTTAATTCGAAATTAGCGAACCCAAGCCCGGGAGTGTTTGCGGGCCCACTCGGATTTCGAATCAAGTGGGGCCCACATGTCACATCATTAGTCACATCACTTGTCACTTTGAGTGATGGGTTTTGGTGAGAATGATTTTAACTTGTTTTACACTCCAAGTTAAAGTGATATGATTGACTTATTACCAAAATTTTGGTAAACCTTTAATTTGATTTTTGAAATGAAATAAATAAAAGAAATCAAGTCAACACACTCCATCTCACTCTCTCATTCACGCAAATTGCAAAGAAAACTACACTCTCCCATTTCTTTTCTCTCTTGACCAAAAGTTGAAGGAGGAAGAAGAGAAATTTTGTTGCAAAATTTCTAAAGGCTAGCACCATCATAGAATCATACAAGGTGATATGGAAACCTATTCTAAGAGCTTGGAATCACAAGACAAAACTTGGAGCTTGGAGGACCACCTTGGCTGAATATTGCAAAGAGATCTTGGAAATCATTTTGCTCTTCATCACATCTGAATTTGTTCAATGTAAGTGTGTTTCCGCCACTCTTCTTTGCGTATTCATTCTATTTCTATGCTTAAATGATCTTGGGATTTACCTAGAAACCCAACAAAAACTCCATTCATACTGTTGGAAAACTGAATTGATTTATATATGTCTTAGGGTTCCCTACTTTTATCAATCACTCCGAGGTCTTTACTTATATTACTATCTCGAAGCTACATTACCTCATGCCATTATACCTACTGAATTCTCTTATCACTTCTATTTACTTTCTTACTATTTTCAGATCCTATCTCTTGGCTCTACGCTATGCTACTGAGGCTAGTGATGGTTCGTTCTTCCAACTACTTCTCAGATTTCTGTTCTTTGCTCTTGCTATAAATCACGGCTATGACACTCTGTTCTATTGTCCATACTGATACTCTAGTCACGCCTAAATATCTCAAACTTCACGGATCTATTCTTGTATACCTCTACGGACTTCTACTGACTTGGGCTTATCTGTGGGTTCTACTGGATTGGTATATCTTGTGGACTCCTACTAGTCTTGCAGGCCTCGCGCCGACTTGTCTTCATCTCTGGCTATACTGGGTTATCTTCTTTATATCCTCGAAAACCTCATTTATCTTTTCCTGGTTAATCTGCCTTTCAAGGTCTTTCCATCTCTTAGGATGAGTTTTCATCAGGCTTCTTATGGTCATTTATATCTATACTGGTAGGGGCTAAGGCAAACATTTTATATCTTGATGAGTTTCGATACTCTGTGTCATAATAATGTCTATTTCTCATGTAATGAAGGTATGAGATAGACTCTATCAGGACAACTTCCTCAACTGATATGACTAAGCGGTTGTAATTTAGATAGCTTAAGGTCTCATATCCATCGGATTGTTGGACAATTATGACCCATAACATCACTATTTTGTAAAGAACATGATGTTCTTGTACAAAATTAACTATGTGACAAAGGAAATTACTCTTTTATCATTTTGTAATTAGATTAGTTGGATATATAAATGATAAAAGTCCATATGATTAGTACCAGATTAATAACATATGAGACAGTATTAATCCATAAAAATTTTAATCATTAAATATCCATAGTCGTAGTATTATCGAGACTGGACATCGATAATACGGAATAGGCTAGTATCGCACTTGTGCGCGTTATGGAAGATTAACAACATAGTTCTCATATATTTAAGTATTGGATACTTATGCAAGTGTGAGAGGAGGTTCTGTCTATCGATGGTACATGAACAGTTTCGCTCTGGATAGACCCCTTGGAATCCCATTGGCAGTATGACTATGTGTCTATGGGAATCCGAATCAGGGTATGTGTATTTGGTCTTAACCTCAGACTTGCATCGCTAATACTTGCGACAATCAATATACTTTGGTTTTGGTCATCCGGGGCTTTAACAGGTTCTGTGTACGCCTCTTCTGAGTATATTCAGAATCGTAGTGTATTGGGTGTGATGTCAAGATGGAAGTATCACTTCAGTCATATGGAGATGATGATCACGTAGGATACGAAACTAGTACTCTTAAGTACTGCAGTCATCGGGATAATATAACTAGGTCCTGATTATCCGCTTATAGAGACTAGTTGCCAGTGATTCGATATATGCTTCGTACGAGGCAGACACAATTCCAGCCCCAGGCCTAGCATGTGACATCCGATATTGGATCGTAATACGCAATACTTAGTATACTATGCCTGATAAAGATTATATATTCCTTTATAGAATATTTCTGGAGAATTGGGTAGGCATGATGCTTTGCTAGAAGCCAACCATGTCCTGTAAATCGGTAAGAACGTGGAACCGGGTACGCACGTGTTTGGATAGTCCGATGATCGGATTTACTGCCAACATATCCAAGGATCTCTTGGGTCGCTTCCCAAAGATTCACCGATGAGATTTGACTCGAACAGAATTAATCTGGGATTAATTATGAAAGAGAAAATTAATCTGGGAATAATTACGGCAAGAATTAATCTAGGATTAATTGCGTCAAGAATTAATCTGGGATCAATTCGACTAGTTGAGAGAGCGCGATTAATTTGGAATTAATCAGGAAAATAAATTTAATAGTTAAATTGGATTTTACTATTTAATTTATTTATTTGTGCTAAAATAATATATTAGATATATTAATTGAAATTAGATTTCAATGCAGAATTAAAATTGGATTTTAATTCGTGCGAACGAATTAATTTAGAATTAATTCGTAAGCGACTTTCGTAATAATTTTGCGAAGCATTATTATTTAATTAAATTGGATTTAATTACGTCGCGAAGGAAAATTTGTTTAATCGGATTAAACGAACCCGAGCCCGAAGTGTGTTGTGCAAGCCCTCTTGAATTTTGAATTTAAAGTGGGGCCCACAACTTACATAACTAGTCATTCTAATTGATGGAAATAGGTGAATGTATTTAATGCATTTCTTTTCAACACAATTTTGCTTTTGCTTTTGGAAAGCATATACACACTTTTGTGAGTTGACTTGGTCATAAGCTTTTGGAAAACAAAAACACAAAAACTCATCTCTCTCTCCCAATTCTCTCATTGGCCGAAACTTTGCACTCTTGGAGGGGCAATTTTTCTTTCAAATTTTGTTCATACTAGCACATAAATGAGTGAATCAATGTGATAGGGAAACTCTCCCAATAGTTTGGAACTCGATTTCAAGCTCCGAGCTTCAACATCCAAAGGAATTTTTGAAAGCCTAAAACCGATTAAGGTGTGTTTTTCCGCAACTTTATTTGATTAATTCACACACGAATCACGCTTAAAGATCCTTAGCATGTTCTAGGAACACTAACAATGGTATTAGAGCCAGATCTAAGCTTGATTTGAACCTAGGGTTTATATACTTTAATTTGGGATTTTTTGGCTTGGAGCTTGATTTGCCTAAATTGATGGTTGGGTTATGTTTATATGATGTTGAATTGGATTTGTACATTGTTGGAATTGAGAAAATTTGATTAGATCAAAAATCCCCAATTCCATAGCATGGCCGAATTTATGCCCTAGTATTGCTCATGGTAAATTTTTAAATTTGACAATTAGATATGTTAATTGGCATGAAATGTATGTTAGATGTTGATTTAATTGGATTGAAATCAAATTGCATGATAATTTCTATGCCTTTGCCGTGAGCTATATAGCATGTTTTAGAATTGATTTTGCTTCAATTTATGTTGGACATGAATTAGAAATATTGTACATGATTAATTTGATTAATTAGTGTTTTGGAAACATTAGATTAGTTGATTAATTATGTTAATTACAGTTGAATTGGATTAATATGTAATTTGGAATAATGTATTAATTTAATTGTTGTAATTGGGCTTAAGGGCTTGGTTGGGCCAAGTTTGGTTTAGGACAATTGGGTTGGATCCAATTGGGCCTAAAACCATTTCCATAAAGTCCAAATATGACAATTGAGCCTGTAAATAATTTAATTGGGCCTAATGGGCCTAAATTGATTTTTGGCATAGGGTGATTCCTAATTGGGCCTTAGCATCTTGGGTTTGATCCATAATGGCCAAAGCCCATGCCTAAAGAATTAATTAAAAGCCCATTGGACTTTAATTAAATAGTATTGGATATTAATTGGGCCTTTGAGACCTATGAAGATTGGATTTGGAATCCAAGTCTAAAAGACACTATTAAAAGTGTAATTATTTAATTTGGAATTAAATATTAATTAGTATTGAATACAAATTAAATTGGATTAAAATTGTAGTTCGATATAATTCAAGAATACGTACTTTGAGTATTTATTCTTAACGAGTTGGACTCGAGCAAATCAAATCGTTGTTTGAACATTGGATGGTCATTAATTCAAAGATTAATTAATTGGATTAAATTGATTGAATAACATGCTTTGTGTGAATACATGGATGTATTGTATGCATAATGTATATCGGATGGATATTAGAAGGGTGAGGGCAATTTTGGAAATTGTTGTAATAAATTTAGAATTTATTAAATTGGACCTGCGTGTCCAGCCTATTATCTCTATTCTCTTTGTATTTCTCTTCTCACCAATTCCCCCTCAATGTAAATGAGGTTTCTTTAGAAGTATTATGTAATTGGGTAGAAGTATGAATAGTGCTAGCGGGAGAGAGGAAATGGAGAGATTTGTTCTAGGAACAAATTTGTTATATATCCATTCGCATATCATTATTAATTTTATTCGCGCCTTATTATGCTTTTAGAATGCATGCTTAAGGGTGTATGATGAGACCTAATCAAAGATAATAAATTGGTTGCCAATTTACGCGAAAAACCCTCATCAAATATTAAGCGTTTTTCCTTCCATTGAGTGGTTCTCTCCCAAGATCCAAGATTGGCATTGGTTTGTTGGCCAAAGTCAAGATCAATGTCCATCGCGGATGTGTTTGAACCACGAAAGCTTTGTTCTATATTGCATGTCTTGGGCGGTTGTGACTTGTTGGCCAAAGTCAAGGTCACCTCTAGTTCATCGACGTGAATTACGAAGCTTTCCCACTGTCAATGGGTCTCGCTTAACTGGAATCATTAAGTTTGTTGAGCCAAAGCCAAGGCTTAATTGATTCAGAGGAAAAGGTTAGGAAATATATTGGATATATTTACATATATTGGATATATGTTTCAGACTTGGAGGTCCACCTACTGGATCTAGGAATTGGATGGGATCCAATTGATCTTAGAGATCTACCTAGTTAAGTTTCATACAACTTGTTGGCCAAATTCAAGGTTGTGTGTTATTTAACGGGATCCTAGCCCACTAGGAAACTAGGTTTCCCGAGTACTCCATAGAGGGTTAGAGGCTCGCCAAAAAATAGTGGGAGGCTAGTATTAAATTTGCAATTTCATTTAGATACTTGCCAATACGCGCTCTTTTATTTTTATTTATCGTTGTTATAAATATATATTAGTTGGACTAATATTGAATATTGCTTTCTTTGAACAGTTAGACTGTACAACATACTACTCCACTTGTAGTTAATTATATAGTTGGACTATAGTAATCATTACATTTTGAGTGTACCCAAATTCGTTGATTGAATACTTGGACTATTGCAATCGAGATGGCTGGAAAGATTAGTGTTAGGGACATCATCATGGGCGATAATGTCTTTAACATCGTAAATTTTCCAGATTGGGAAATGAATCTCAGGATAGTCCTGGGAGCTGAGAAGTTACTCTATTGGATAGAGAAATCTCTCGGGCCTGAGCCCGGAGTTGAGCAAATTGTAGAACATGAGCTTAAAAGACTCATCGTGATGATAACTTTAGTGCTCAATCTGTCATGTTTGCTGCAATGACACCTTAATTTCGTCGTCAGAATAAAAGATTGGATCCTTATAGTATGATGTTGAAATTGAAGGATTTTCATAGATCTAACCTTAGATCTTAGAAGTATGAATTGCAAAAAAAGCTCTTTCGTTCGCGCATGTCAGATGGTACATCTATCGAGCACTAGATGTCGCAGATGATTGCTGACATAGAACAACTAGGTTAGCTGGGCATTACCTACGAGGTCGAGACTTCCATTTATTTGATCTTATAGTCTCTGCCCGAAAGCTGGGGCGGGTTCATCTTGAACCAAGAGAAAACTCTTGGAGTGTTAATGGCTATGCTCAAGGAGGCAGAGCCAAAGCTTCCAAATGGGCAAGAAGCGCAAGGCACATCTTACTTCGACATCCCAGAAGGCGAAGGCTTGGCCGAAGGATTCTGGGGGTATGAAAAAAAATGCAAAGGCAAAATCGTCATAATCTTCTGGAAAGACAAATGACATATCCCAATATGTCTGCCTAAATTGTGGCAAATGGGGTCACTGGAAGCGTGACTGCCGTATGGAAAAGGCAGACATGAAGGAAGTGAAGACGGACAAGGCTCCGGCTTCAGGTATGTTTGTTATAAATATGTCCACTGCTAGTTTTAAAATTGGATTTTGTTACTAGATGTGGTACATACATATGAACTGATGTGCGGGATCTGCTGATAAGTAGGAGACTGGCTTCTGATGAGATTGACCTGCGAGTCAGAAACGAGACGATAGTCGCTGTTTTGGCCGTGGGAACCTAAGTTTTGGAACTGCCCATTGGGCATGTACTTAAATTAGGAAACTGTTATAATGTACCAAATTTGACTAGAAACATTATCTCTATATCTAGTTTAACATGTTGCGGGTATACCTTTATGTTCCAGAACACCGGGTGTTTTGTTTATAAAGATGTTATTGAGATATACACATTAGATGTGAATAACAATATTTATATTTCGAATATAAATGAATCTCAAACATATAACATGACAAACAAAATGCTCAAACTGAGTAAATCAGATGAGACTTATTTGTGGCATTGTCGTCTGGGACGCATTAACAAGACTCGTATATCCACTCTTTTGAAGAATGGATACATGGACAGATTTGATCCTAAATCATGTGACGTCTACGAATCTTGTTTATTAGGCAAATTGCCTAAAACGCCTTTTAGCGGTAAAGGATGTACGTGCCACCGAGCTGTTAGCCCTCGTTCATGATGACATATGCGGGCCCATGTCTAGCTAGGCTAGAGGTGGTTATGAATAATTCGTAACCTTTACAGATGTTGCATCGCGTTATGGTTATATGTATCTTATGAAACACGAATCGTAAACTTTTGATAAAATCAAAGAATTTCGACACGAAGTAGAAAAACAGACCGGCAAAAGTATTAATACATTGCGGTTGGACCGTGGTGGAAAATACTTAAGCAATGAGTTTCTCGATTACTTGAAAGAGTATAATAATTTTTCATAGTGGACTCCTCTCGTAACACCTCAATTGAGTGGTGTGTCCGAACGGAGAAACCAAACCTTGTTGGATATAGTAAGGTTAATGATGAGTCGCTCTGAGATACCAATTTCCTTCAAGGGATACGTATTGAACAGTGCAATACTTATTTTGAATAAGGTTCCGTCAAAGTTTGTTGGACAGACTCCAAATTAAATATGGACAGGAAAGAAACCGGGTTTCTCATTCCTGAAGATTTTGGAATGCTGGGCATATGTTTGGATGATACCAAACTACAACCCAAATTGGATAAGTGCCTATTTATAATTAGTTATCCTAGGGAAATTAATTCCACAATTCACAAGAGAACAAATATATTTGTTGCTCTCCATGTGGTTTTCCTTGAAAAGGAATTCCTATATGCAGTGGTAAGTGAGAGGAAAGTAGAACTCGATGAAAATCAGAGTAATACTGTTTCTGGCACCGATCCCTTAACGGAACACGAACAGTTCATCAGGGATGAATATGTACCACAATATTCTAATACACAAGAACCGCGTAGGTCGGAGAGAGTCAGGAAATATTCTAAGAGGTATGGGTTTTTGATCTCACCTCATGTAGACATTAGTCTTATTGAGGATACTGAACCGACTACGTATGAGGAAATGATACAGGGTATCAACTCCATTTATGGTAAAGTGCCATGAAGTCCGAAATGGATTCCATGTATTCAACCAAGTTTGGACACTAGTTGATGTACCATAAGGCATTGTGCCTATTGGTAGCAAATGGGTCTTCATGGTGAAGACATACATGGATGGCAACATGCAAACGTACAAAGCTAGGCTTGTAGCGAAAAGGGTATCGTCATCTATATAGTGTCGATTACGACAAAACCTTTTACATGTTGCCATGATTAAATCCATTCGGACAATGCTTGCTATTGCTGCATATTTCGATTATGAAATATGGCAAAAGGATGTCAAAATCATTTTCCTTAACAGAAACCTTTTGGAGGATATTTACAACATCCTGATGGTTTTGTCGTCCCGAAACATGCAAACAAGGTTTGCAAGTTAAATCGATCCATTTATGGATTGAAGCAAACATTGTGTTCTTGGAACCAACGTTTTGATGAGATCATAATGGTATATGGTTTCATTCAAAATGAAGATGATTCTTGTGTATATAAGAAGGTTAGTGGGAGCGCACTGACAATGACTATCCTATTCGTTGATGATGTATTGCTTCTTAGCAATGACATTCCCATATTAAAATTGGTGAAAGCTTGGCTTTCGTTAAAATTTTCCATGAAATACTTAGGAGAGGCAACCTTTATTCTAGGAATAAGGATCTACTGGGATAGATCTAAAAGTGTTGGCACTCTCTGAGAACCCGTACATTGAAAGATATGTACGCGACCTGGTGTCTCATATGCTTTGAGCATATGGAGTCACAATCAGGCCAATCCACGTGATGGTCACTGGATTGATGTTAAGAACATCCTTAAGTATCTTAGACTAACTAAGGATGCTTTCTTAATTTATAGAGAATGAGAACTTGAGGTAACTGGGTTCACCATTGCAAGTTTCCGAACCGATGAAGACAACTTTGAGTCGCAATCAGGTTATGTATTTTGTTTGAACAACGGAATAGTGAGCTGGAAATCCTCCAAGCAAGATATTGTTACCGATTCAACAAAAGCTGAATATATTGCTGCAGCTGAGGCAGCAGAAGAAGCATTTTGGATCTATAAAATTCCTAATTAGATTAGGAGTAGTTCTGTTAGCAGCTGAGCTAGGCTACATCACAGGCTAAAAAATTACGGTCTCATCAATGATCCAAGTATATACTTCGACGGTTTTATCTTATTCATGAGATCATACATAGTGGTGATGTGATGATCGAATAAATCGCATCAGATGATACCTTGTAAATCCGCTGGCGAAAGTGATATCTCAGCATCAGTTTGAGTGACCCGTACATAGTTCAAGTGTCAGACACTTGAGTGATTGGCTATAGGCCAAGTGGGAGATTGTTGGACAATTATGACCCATAGCATCACTATTTTGTAAAGAACATGGTATTCTTGTACAAAATTAACTATGTGACAAAGGAAAATGCTTTTTTTTTTTCATTTTCTAATTAGATTACTTGGATACATAAATGATAAAAGTTCATATGATTAGTACCAGATTAATAAGATATGAGACAGTATTAATCCATGAAAGGTTTAATCATTAAACATCCCTAGTCGTAGTATTATCGAGACTGGACATCGATAATGCGGAATATTCTATTATCGCACTTGTGCGTGTTATGGAAGCTTAATTGCATAGTTCTCATATATTTAAGTATTGGATACTTATGCAAGTTTGATAGGAGGTTCTGTTTATCGATGGTACGGGAACGACTTCACCCTGGATAGACCCCTCAGAATCCCATTGGTAGTATGACTATGTGTCTATGGGAATCCGAATCAGGATAGGTGTATTTGGTCTAAACCTGAGACTTGCATCACTAATACTTGCGACAATCATTATACTTTGGTTTTGGTCATCCGGGGCTTTAACAGGTTCTGTGTACGCCTCTTCTGGGAATACTGAGAATCGTAGTGTATTGGGTGTGATGTCAGGATGGAAGTATCACTTCAGTCATATGGAGATGATGATCACGTAGGATACGGAACTAGTACTATTAAGTACTGCAGTCATCGGGATAATATGACTAGGTCATGATTATCCGATTATATAGAATAGTTGCCAGTGATCTGACATATGCTTCGTACGGGGCAGACACAATTCCAGCCCCAGGCCTAGCATGTGACATCCGATATTGGATCGTAATACGCAATACTTAGTATATTATGCCTGATAAAGATTATATATTCCTTTATAGAATATTTTTGGAGAATTGGGTAGGCATAGTGCTTTGCTAGAAGCCAACCATGTCTTGTAAATCGGTAAGAACGTGGTACTAGGTATGCACGTGTTCGGATAGTCTGATGACCGGATTTATTGCCAACGTATCCAGGGATCTCTTGGGTCGCTTCCCAAAGATTCACCGATGAGATTTGACTCGAACAAAATTAATCTGGGATTAATTATGAAAGAGAAAATTAATCTGGGATTAATTACGGTAAGAATTAATCTATGATTAATTAATAGAGAGAAAATTAATCTAGGATTAATTGCGTCAAGAATTAATATGAGATCAATTCGACTAGTAGAAAGGCCGCGATTAATTTGGAATTAATCGGCAAAATAAATTTAATAGTTAAATTGGATTTTACTATTTAATTTATTTATTTGGGCTAAAATAATATATTAGATATATTAATTGAAATTAGATTTCAATGCTGAATTAAAATGGATTTTAATTCGTGCGAACGAATTAATTTAGAATTAATTCGTAAGCGACTTTCGTAATAATTTTGCGTAGCATTATTATTTAATTAAATTGGATTTAATTACGTCACGACGGAAAATTCCTTTAATCGGATTAAATGAATCCGAGCCCGAAGTGTGTTGTGCAAGCCCACTTGAATTTTGAATTTAAAGTGGGTTCCACCAACTTACATCACTAGTCATTCTAATTGATAGTAATGGGTGAATGCATTTATTTCATTTCTTTTCAACGCAATTTTGCTTTTGCTTTTGGAAAGCATATACACACTTTTGTGAGTTGACTTGGTCATAAGCTTTTGGAAAACAAAAACACAAAAACTCATCTCTCTCTCCCAACTCTCTCCTTGGCCGAAACTTTGCACTCTTGGAGGGGAAATTTTTCTTTCAAATTTTGTTCATGCAAGCACATAAAGGAGTGAATCAAGGTGATAGGGAAACTCAGCCGAGAGTTTGGAACTCGAATTCAAGCTCCGAGCTTCAACATCCAAAAGAATTTTTGAAAGCCTAAAACCGATCAAGGTGAGTTTTTCCGCAACTTTCTTTGATTAATTCACACACGAATCACGCTTAGAGATCTTTGGCATGTTCTAGGAACACTAACATGGATTGCCTCAGATAAGACAACTAATCGTCTTCTATTTATGACCTTTGTGGGCTCGGGTCTGGTTTTAGGGATCTGAAGTTCTCTAGGTCTTTTTTGGCATCTCTCATCTGTGGGGAATCCCTAGACTAGTCTCAATCTCTTACTCCTTTTATCTTTCTGTCTATTCCTCGTTACTTGGAGAATTCACTATCTATATAATGTACTTGAGGTTCCTAAATCTATTTAAAAGAAATTTTTGAGGAGAAAATAAATCTTATGTCTACTAGGAACTATAATACTTGATCGGGCTCTTTCTATTTGCTTTACTACTATAGGTTATGGTACTTCTTTATCGATCTGATACTGTATCTATATTTCTCCTTACTCTGATTGCTTAAGTATCTTTATTTCTTACATTAATTCCTTCTAACTTTACTTTCCCACTCCTTTGGGTAACTTTTCTTATAATCTTACTGTCTAGTTTCATATCTCGTCTATATTTCTGGTAAAAGGTCAGAATAACTTCAGGAAAGTTCTTAACGTAGGTCTAGAGTATAGTTATTCTCGTAAGGGATATTATTCGAATAATCTATGAAAGCTTATTAACCTGTCTATGGATCTTGAGGACGTACTCAAAGATCGGGTACTGGAGAGGTAGTGCCCCACATACAAGTATCCCAGACATACTATATATACAAAACCCCAGCACTCTACCCACTGCAGTCACTGACTCCTTAGACCATGCTCTAATACCATCTTTGTAACATCCCCAATCCGGGATATGTTACCGGCATGGAATAAGCCGTACTATTCCCCTGAGCCTCTGTCTTTCTAACTATAAACTACAGTATTACTCTTTCCTCAATCAAAATCTTAAGTATGGGACCAATGCCCAAGTTCGATAAAATGAAAAATAAACTCAATATTAAGTACTGTATACACATTAACACTTGATTTTACAATGATTGTTTCAAACAAAGACTAATACATGATTTATGCTTAACACTGACTGGACACCCACTGACTCTAACTTGGACTGGTGGACTCCATACCCTGTGACTGCATCAATATCCATCCTCCCGAGCTCGTCCTCCGAGATTACCTGCAAAACAAGGAAACTGGGAGTGGGGGTGGTTAGATCATTGTACGATCTAAGTGAGTGGACGAAAACTAAAATACTGATGTAAAACTTTTGGTTCTAAAACCAAAGGTCCAGCAATAACTTTATATGAAAGCTCTTTTTTTTGAAAACTTTGTCTCAAATCTCTTTTATAAAACTTATATTTCTGAAATCTGCTTTATGAAAACTGTTTCTAAAATCTGATTTTTGAAAACTGTTTTCTGAAAATCTGATATCTGGAAACTTTTTTCTGAAAATCTGATATCTGAAAACTGGTATGTATCTGAAAAATAAACTTGACGTATGGGGGCGTTACGTATCGCTGTCCCCCATACGCCTAACTAGAGCCAAGAATGCAAAACCATGACTTTGGGGCGTTACATATCGCCGTCCCCAAAGCCACTGAACTAGAACTGGGGGTGCGGATCTATGCTAATCTCCAAGCTCTGAAACTAGGATATAGTGGCATCTGTCATCCCTAGTCCTGAACTAGGATCTGGGGGCGTTACGTATCGCCGTCCCCCAGTCCTCTATATGTGCACATGTGATGTCCGTCAATTCCATATCTTAATAAAGTTACATACTGAGGTGGGTTTTTCCCCCATGACTCGAAAACATAAAAATCAAGCTTTGGAAAATATTTCTTTTCTAAATCATCCTTATCTGAAAAGCAATTGTAATAAAATTCCGGCTAACACCATATATGCTCAAAAGTAAGTCAGATATCAAAAACTATTAAATAAAATTAGTTTGAGAAAAGTGGTCCACTCACTTTCTTGGAGTTCTGCTAGCCTTTCTTCATTTCGCTGGTGAAACTTGTGGTTCCTTTGATGATCTATCATCGATAATTTTGATTAGAGAATGGACTAAGAATGTATAGATCGGAATTAAACTAAATTTTCTTATTTAAATAAGGGCTATCACTCTGAGGCATATGGTATATATATCATGACATAATTTATACATACGGGTTGATAAAAGACTTATAGGGTAGCCTCTAACGTGTTCGGGTGAAACTAGGATGGCCTGTAACTGATTTGGGCAATTATTTATCCACGCGTCATGACGCAAGACAGTGCGCGTCGAGACGTGCCCAAATTTTTGTCGTGCGATTTGCGACAAATATACCTTTCGCGTCGCGACGCAACTACACTAGAAACAGATCTTCACAAATTACCTAGAACGCGTCGCGACACATGGGGTTCGCGCCGCGACGGAATGCCAAATTTCAGGCCTGAATCCAACTTATTCATGTCCTTATGCCCAAACCCATTTTCCTACTTCTATTTTTCAACCCTTACACAACAATTATATATTCACCATCATAAAACATCATCAAGAAACCTTAAATTCCTTAAATCCAAAATCCCCTAATTAACTCAATACCCAATTCTTTTGATTCCTACTCAACACCATCCATTTTCATACTTATATATATTCATTGAACACATTTTCTAATATGCTCCTAACACCTTAATATCATTATATCAACAAAACAACTCAATCTAAAATTTGGGTTAAGTGACTTTACCTCATCTTTGTAGGATTTTTCCTCTTCCTTTAAGTTTTATCGATGCCAACCCTTCTCTTTGCTTCTTTCTTCTTGTTTCTTTCTTCCTTTCTTTTTTCACTTTTCTTATGCTCCTTCTCTTCTTCTTCTTCTTCTTCTTCTTCTTTTTTTTTCTTCTTCTTTTTATTCTTCTTCTTATTCCTCCTCACATGTTTTCCATTCTCTTAATTTTTTTTGAAATGGTAAATAATAACCCTTTTTTATACTTGGACTTGTTTGAAATTGGTAAAAGTAGAGAAAAGTTTGGAAATAGGTAGAAACTTTGAGACTTTTCTAGAATGGCCCCTAAATACTATTCATCTGAATTTTTGTTCTGCATTTTCGACTCATTTCTGGTCCATATTTAGAAAAGTATTCAACTCAAAAGTCGTAGATTTCAATCTCAGCCTTTCGGTGATATAAAATTCATAAAAATTGGAGTTCGTATGAAAAATTTATGGCCTAAATACCATGGGCTGTCCGGAATGGAATATCTTAGAATCTCGTATCGGACTTCCGAAGAATTTACCGATTGTCCCCAAAGTCGTTCCATAAGTATATTTGTGTCCCTACGTAATTTATATTATGATACCTTCGTCTCGCAATATCATGGTACAATAATGTAACAGTAGTAGAGCTACCGATCGTTACATCATCTCCCCATCGCAGTTCCAATGCCGCTGACGATTTATCAATCGGATTTATGGATCAATGGAAAATCATGAAAAACCATAAATAGTCCCTTATCGAAATATCTATGAAAATAGGGAGTTTCTCGAGATGAAATCACCGTCAAAATGATCCCCTTGTCGAAAGAGTCAGTCGGGATCAGCTCCAGATTGGACGGATCGGGGCCAAATCTCTCTCTTTTCTCTCTTTTTCTTTCTTTCTCTCTCTCCCCTCCGTTTTTCACGAAAAAGGCTACTGGAGGAAGAGAAAATGATGTAAAAAAAATTTATACTATATGGAAAATATCATTTGCCACCCCTCAACTTGTCCATTTGATAATTTTTAATTCTAACTTTTACAAACCTAACAATTTAGTCCTTAAATTTCCAACACATCATAACTTATAAATTAAAAATATGGGTAAAATAAATCTGGGGTGTTATAGATATCCAACAAACCTAAAGTTTTACCCTCGAGGCAAAAGCTTATTCTGTTCTGCCATCCTCACAAATGAAGGACAGCCCTAAATCCTAACATAATTATGATCGGTTTCCTACCAGTCCATATCTCATCCGGAGTCGTAGGAACATCTTTGTAAGGAATCTTAGTCAAAAGATGAGCGGCAGTTAAAAGAGTATAACCCTATAAGTATTATGGCATTGTTAACGTTGTTGCTCGGAGTGCCAATTCGGATCGTATTTATGTCTAATTCATGAATTCGAACAATTCATTTTTCCATAATATTACATATTAATGGTTGCACTTGTTTTTATATATGTATTCGATCTAATTACGATTATATTGAAACTAAATATCATTTAGTGATATGTATATATTAGACAAAGACCCGAGGATTTACAACGTAGTGAGCAGTTACAACGTAGTTTGTAATTGACATTCGGAAGTGTCACCATAAGTTATATATTCTCAAATAAAGTTCCTAGTTAAGATTTACTAACACGTGTCGGTTAGTAAAATCCACTAAGACCAGTACATGTCGTATATCAGGACTGGGTCCAATGCTTTATCCCAATGAACCATGAGTTCTGGAGACTTGTATAAACGTGTAGGTGTTTATTTGATAAACACTGAATGATTCACCGAAGATTTCCTAATAGATGGTACATCAACGTCAATAGGAATTTTCTCGAGTCGAGTAGCATAGTGGTCCTTCGACTTGAGTTACAACTGTGGATATATGAGACATCCTCAACACTTTGATGGCAGTCACGACATCGATCTATTTAGATCAGACCTCCGCCGGCTCATTGGGTGTGGACCAATGCTCATGATATCATGTGAGTATCATATGGAATCCGTCAGTCCTGTGTACATGGCATAGGTATCATATATGTATTTGCAATCTAGTAAATCCATGACTGTGGTATACATCGGAAGCGAGTTCCTAATGTTATTTAGAGATTGTAAATTTCAAAGTCGACTATATTATACCTTAGGACTTTGACGTTCCTTTCTATATCCCCGGTATAATATTGATAGCATGTGACGGAGGGATTATACATATACAATGACCTCGACTTGCATAGTTTAGCGAGATTATCCGTGGACATCATAATTTACGACTGGGTAAATTATGGACACGAAATTTGATTCCGTGATGGATAAACCTAAACTTAGAAAGTCCTATAATATGAAGTGTACTCGTTGAGCACTTGGACAACGCGTTATGAATAATTCAGATTATTCATAATATTTTATCAGATTAAATGAGTTAATTCGAATAGTTTAACGGTTAAACGAAAAGATACATGCATAGAGACATTCCGATCATTTCCTAATTAATGTGTATTTGTATTTAATATATGATTTTATTAAATATACATTAATTAATTATCAAATAAGAAATTTGACATATATCATAAATATATGTATTTTGATTATTTAAATAAATATGATACATATATTTAGATATTTATATTTAAGTAATTATTTAATTATTTAATTATTAAATAACTAAAGTAATTAAAATACAAATATCTAAGGTGATATTTATTTTAGGAAATGATTAAAGTGTAAAAGTTTGACTTTTTACATTTAGAAAAATGTGTAAAAAGGAATTTTACTTTTTTAATTTGATTTTAAAATGCAAAAATTTATTTTCCTTTTTCTTGATATTTTTGGCCACAAGAGGGAAGTATAAAAGGGTTTTATTTTTCTTTTACAAAATTAGGTTAAGCATTTTCAAGAATACAAAGTTAGAGAGTCGAGAGAAAAATCAAAAGGCTAAAGGATTTTTTCAAAGAAAACTTGAAATCTGAGGTAGTTACTTCTTTCTTTAAATTGGAAATTGTTCCTATGATTCCTTAGCTCAACATGTGATGTAAGTTTATTTTTCACTCTCTTGATTTTGTGTTGAGATTCTTGAAAGCTTGATAAAAGCATATGTGCATGTATGATAATTAAAGTAAGCTTGTTAGTTATTAACAAGCACACTTTTGATCATTTGATGACTTAGTTATCATTCTAGAGTGTTATGACCACTCTTGTAATACCTAGAATTTTTCTTGAGTTCTTCATTGGTGGAGACTTTGATTGGTGTTAATATTAATATGATTAATATTGAGAAAATTTGATTTAAAGCATGAAAAATGAATATTTTGCATCCAGATCAGATTTGGAAACTCTGAAAAATTGGTGATGAAAAATATATCATTTAAATATATTGGATGTGTATTGGGCATAAGAATAATTTCCGTAAATTATTTCAGATTGAAAATATACGAAAACGGTGAAAATAGTAAAAAAATGACGTTATCGGGTGAGTTTCGGGCTTACCGGGTGATAGCTATTGAAACAGTGAATTGATCACTGTTCAGGCAACCCATGAACTGCCCAAGTACTATTGGGGTTGACCTTGGCAGCCCCCATGTGTATTGGTTGGTCGGTTCGGCCAAAAACGTGTTTTATGCTATTTTGTAGTAAAACGTTTTCGTAAAAGTTTCGCGATATTTTTTAAATTATTTATTTCATTATATGTTATAGGATATAATATATTTAGGTGAAATATATATGAATTATTCATATAGGATATTGAATAATTTATTTGATAAGTTTAAAATTTTTAAAGTTACAATTTCGCCTGAACCGCACCTTCCGCTGCACCTGACCCCAACATATGGCAGGTCTGTAAAACTCAGCATAGATCAGAAAATATCCAATCATGTTTGATTTCTCCTTTCAGTACTTCTTTGTGATATGGAGTACCCAGGGAAGTATATTTAACAAGAATCACATTCTCTTTTAAATAATCAGTGAACTCGCCACTCATATATTCATCGCCTCAATCTGATCGAAGATATTTAATATATTTTCTAATTTATTTTTCTACTTCATTTCAGAATTCTTTGAACTTTTCAAAGGTTTTCAATTTATGTTTCATCAAATAAATATAATTGTACCGTGACATATCATCGGTAAAAGTTACAAAGTATGAAAAATCGCTATGAGCAGTCTAACTCATGGGACCACATACATCAGAATGTATGAGTTCCAATAAGTCAGTGACACGATTTCCCACACCCAAAAATTTGGCTTTGGTCATTTTACCCCGAATGCAAGATTCACAAGTCGGATAAGGTTCAATGGTAAGATTATAAATCAAACCATTCCTTACCAACTGAGTTAGGCTTCTCACACATATATGACCTAACCTCATATGCCAAAGTTTAGTATTATTTATTTCATACCATTTACGTTTATTAATCCTAGTATTCAAGATATCTCGAGAAGTATGCAAAATATATTGACCATACTCATTTAGACATACAAGGATCTGAATATTATTTTTATCATATAAATACAATGAATAGTTCTTAATATTTACATGATATCTTTCTTATCTAATACAAAAATTGATATAATATTAGCTTCAAATCTAGGAACAACATAGCATACATATAATAAAAGTCTCACACTAGGCAAGAGAATCTCGCATAATCCCACTACAACCGTATCTAGAGAGTCACCATTCCCGAAATACAACTGCTTCTCTCCAGGTTTTAGTCGTTTACTTTCCTTCAATACCTGCAATGAATTTTATATGTGAATAGGACAAGCAGAATCAAAATCCAACTAGAAGTCACAACTTCACAAGCTAATGAGATATCAATAATAGGAAAAATAAAAATAACTGATGTAGATGCTCTTTCCTTCCTGATCTGGACTACGTAGTCTGGATAATTCCTCTTCCAGTGCCCGATCTTGTTGCAGTGGTGATACTTATCTTCTGCGGCTTTTTTGGACTTCGCTATCTTTCCCTGTGGAGGAACATTTAAACCTTTTTTTTTCTTATTTCCCTTATTCTTCTTCCCTTTCGGCTTGGACTGTGAAGAAGCGGAAAGTGAAGTGGGTTTCAGAGTGCGAGTCGGCACTCCCTTCTTTAAATCATCCTCCGCTATGAGATGCATCCTATGCAACTCATGGTAAGAAAAATGAATCTCATTCATGTTGAAATACATCACAAACTGGCGATACGACCCCGTGAGCGAGCCTAAAATGACACTCCATCCTAGACTATCATTAAGACGGGAATCACTTCGCCTCAATTATTTAATAAAATGAAGCACATGCGAACTCACTGACTCTCCCTCATCTAGTCTTGAATAGAATAATTACATCAAAACTCTTTGAACCAAGACTTGTTCTTGATTCATGAACAGTTCCAGGAATCGAGTCATCATGCTGTACGCGTCAGACATATCATAATACTACCTTTTATGTTCTGGAAATAGTGAACTGAGAATGTACGATTTAACTTTTAAATCATCATCTCTCCAATTTTGGAGAGTCCCAACTTCCTCAAGTGTCGCATCATCTGGTACAGTAAAGGGCAAAAGACCCTCTAACATATATCCCAACTTTTCATATCCGAGGACAATCCTCAAATCCAAATCCCAGTCTGCAAAATTTTCAGCGCCTCTGAGCTTGTTCGTATCCAGCATACGAGCAAAGGGGTTGGTTGTGGAAGATGCCACCATCACAAATCTACCACATAGATAGCAAACATGGTTAGCAAATAAAACAATTTCATATAATATCAAAAAATAATTAAATAGATCATGGATTTTTAATCTAAAAAATCCCTCCTATTATTTAATGTAAAACTGTAATCCCCAAACAGAATACAAAGAATTCAATAATCAAATTAAAATCCGTAGTGAAAAGTGGACCCAATGAATATATTCCAGTTCAAAACTTTGACACGTTATTGCCTACGTATATTCATTAGGTAGACAACTCATTGTCAATCACTCACTGTTGATTCCTATATCACACTCCTTATCGTTTCTCATCGTGACAGCTTTGGCACGTTCACAAGAAGGCATATAAAGGTTAAACTTGTCAATGATAAATTCAAGATACTTGCGTAGTCTTGATAATTTTTGCCATTCAGGATTTCCGCCTTCGCTTGGGTTTATTTAATATCATATATTTATCCAGTATAATTAAATTCTCATCGGCTATACCCTCACAGCTTTGGCACATTCTCGGATATAGCCATAAAAATTTATTATTAACTGTATAGACAAGATGGACCAAAAAACATGCATCAAATATATATTATATTAAACCTTATTAATTAGGGATTTTCGGAAAAATTGTCATACAACTTTATTTTAATCAAATTAAATGATACATGCATGCATAGATAAAAATTCGGATTAAATATCAAATATAAAGAACAAATCAAATCATGTACTAAATATAAATACACATTAATTAGAAAAATGATCAAAATATCAATTTGCTTGTAAATATTCATTAATCGTTAAACGATTTATGGATAATCAATATTATTCATAATTATTGCCCTAGTACTCTACGAGTTTATTTCGTTATGTGAGACTTTCTAAGTTCAGGTATATGTGTCACGAAATCCAATTTCGTGTCCGTAATCTACCCACCCATAAATAATGACGACCTGAGATAAACTCATTGAACTATACAAGTCGAGGTCATTGCATATGTATAATCCCTATGTCATATGTAACCGGACTATACTAGAGATACATATATAACTCTCAAATCTCTTTAGGTATGTTCCCATCGACGTATTAATTAGCGATCTCTAAATAACACTTAGAACTCACTTCTACAGTGTACCACTGGCCCATAGATTTAACAAATCGTTAATCCTATATTGAGTACCTATGCTCTGTACATAAAATTGACAGATCATTTCTTGATACATACATGATATCCTGAGAATCAGTCTACACCCAACGAATATACGGAGGTCTGATCTTAATAGGTCAGTGACATGACTACCACCAAAGTGTAGAGGATATTGATATCTCAAGTCAAAGAATCACTATGTTATTCAATCCGAAAAGATTCTTATTGACGTTGGAGTACCATCTATTAAGAATCTATGGTGAGTCATTCAGTGGTTATCTGATATAAACACCTACATCTCTAAACGAGTCTCCAAGACTCATGGTTCATTGAGTAATAACCATTGAAATCTTAGATTTCAATATACGACACATATCGGTCTCTATGGGTTTACTTACTGACCAAATAATGTAAACATTGACTAGGAATAGCTTAAAAATGATACTGTTATGATACAACTCAATGACAATTGCGACATTTTTGCAACAATATCATAACTAATCATTTTAAGGTTAGTTACATCTTTACCATATAATAAGGATGTTATATTAATGAAACTGTTTATTTTATTCAAAATAAAATATTTACATAAGTATTTACAGGGAAATTCAAAATAAAATTGGGGCGTCTGTGATAAAGTACAACAGAATTAGAATATCGATGTTTGGGACAACTCTCAACTCTGTGATAAAGTTCTTAACCCAAAAGCTTCTTTTGTAGCTTCAGAAGTTACAATATATTCCGCCTCTGTGATGGAATCAGCTGTGGACTCCTGTTTGAAACTTTTGCTACTAACCAAATCTCCTTTAAGGGTAAACACGAATCCTGATGTAGATTTTCTTTCATCAGGATCCGATTGGAAATCCGAATCTGTATACTCATTAACCTTCAATTCATCTCCTCCATAAATCAAAAACTTATCATTAGCACCCTTAAGATACTTTAGGCTATGTTTATTGGCCATCCAATTGTTATTCTCTGGATTGGACTGATATCTAATGGTTACACTAATCGCGAAATTGATATCAGGTCTTGTACATAACATGACATACATGATACTGCCTGAACACGAAGTATAAGATTGATTAGACATTCTAATCTTCTCATTGTAGACACTGCATTTTTACATAAGCCCGATAACGAGCCTCGTATGGAGGCACTACCTGAAAAGTTGCAGAAGTTGAAGGAAATGAATGCCGAAAGGAAAGAAAACCTCCAAAATTAGCACCTTATCGGATTCGAACTTACTAGCCAGCCTCGGATTCGCTCAGTCAGTTTCTGTTTCAAACCTTAGCCTCGACCAAAAACCCTTGCAACCCATGAAAGCCCATACAATCCATGCACCACACCCAAGGCCCATACGATCCACCATCCACACGCCCATGATATTCCCAAATAAAAAAATCCCATGCAAAACACATGTTAAAATCCCCTCAAAATCACCTTCCAATTTAATGAGATTGTGAATATCCTCCTCACCAAATTTACGAAAATTCTTTCCCCAAATATATCCCCCAAATTTATTTGATTTGTTTCATTGATTGAAGATCCATTGAAAACATTATAAAAAATGAGGTTCTTTCAGGCTACACACACGGCAAACACACAAAGAAACACCAAACAAAACCAAACACAACCAAACAAAAAGAACCACCCAACCAACCAAGCCACCAAACCCAAATCAGCGTGAGTCACCTGGACGTGAAGCCAAACAACTAAAAACCACCAAACCCAAAACCAACGCAAAAAGAACCCCAAAACAACAGCCCATACCACCAAAATAACCCCAAAATAACAGCCCCATATCACTAAAACCACCCCAAATCAGCATCCCCGTATCACCAAAAAAACCCCAAAACCCCACAGCAACTCATACCACCAAAATAACCCCAAAATAGCAGCCTCATTTCACAGAAACAAAACCCCAAAATAGCAGCCTCATACCACCAAAATAACCCCAAAGTAGCAGCCTTCAAACCAGCAAAAATAGTGACCAAAACCGTAAAAACAACCAGCTAAAAAGCCTAAAAAAACCCAAAAAACAGCAAACATCAGCAAAAAAATAGTGAGCAAAAACAGCAAACAGCAGCCAAAAAATAGTGAGCAAAAAATAGCAAACAGCAAGCCAAAAGCAGCAACTAAAAATAGCAAAACAGCGAGCAGAAACAGTGAAACAGTGAGTAGAAACAGTGAAACAGCAAACTAGAAATCCTTCCGGTGACGGCCTAACGTACTTTCAAGAAAGCAATTTAAAAGGTAAGTCATGAGGGCACCCTATTTGTTTTTATAGTTTCGGACACGGCATGTCTGGCTGGACATGAAATATGTCCAGCCGGGTATGCGAAGTCTTACATCAAAGACGGCCAAATTTCTGGTCACATTATTTTCTCTTCGGCATTTCGTTATTTTTTTTATTATCTATTTAGTGTTATTTATCTTTTTATTTATTTATTCGCTTTCATCTTTATTATTATTCCGCATTTATTTTTACTATTTAGCATTTTCTCTATTTACTTTTATCGTTATTTATTATTTTGCTTTTTTTATGACCGTTTACATGCATTGATAGTTATGTGTGTATTATCCCTTGTGTATTTCAGATGGAAACCCAGACTTAAATTCCGTAGCCGAATCCGAATGGATGGTAGTGCGGTCTGTGTACTTGGATACTGACCGGCGTAAACACACACGTATAACGCAAGCGCACGTATCGTTCAAGTAGTATAAAAATATCGATCCCACGAGGACTTAATTCCTACTGTTGTTATTAATTGTTAAATCTATTTATTTACAAATATCTAATTAAATGGATAAGAGAGATATTGTTTGTTTGATTGGTTGAATGGCTTTACTAAATAAATAAATAAATAAAAAGACAAAAGAAAATACTAAAGAAAATACAAAAGACACAAAGATCTAGGGTTGTGATTTCTTCCAATACCATTTTAAAGATGAAGTGATTATTATATAGATGGGTAAAACATTGATTTATTAACCTGGAACACGAAATTATGCGAAAGCATCTGTCGATGGTCAGACACAAATACCCAGTGTAACCCAATTGAACCATATTCCTATGTCAACCACATTATCTGGATTCATTAAGATTGAGTTCCAATTATGGCTACCCTCGCCCGACAGGTATATTCCTATCCTGTAAGGAAATCTATATAAAGGGTTATCTATCCTCAAGGAAGATCGTGGGCTATTGAGTCTAAGGTCTTAAACTTAAAATCTCTATGTCTAGTTCATTTTAAGTTTACCTAATCAATTTTATTAATGGCCAATTAATAAAAAGCATTAAGATTAAGACTCAATAAATAAATCTTTATAATACCCAAACTATAATCTAACCCTTATAAACCGGTGATATTGAAATTCATCACAACCCCAGATAACTATTTAGTTACAACACATAACTAGGACTAATAACTGAAAAATAAAAGACATAAAGTAAAAATACTGAAAAGTAAAAGACATAAAGTAAAAAGTAAAATAAATGCTAAGGTAAAAGGAATTACTTTTACTACTACTTTTAGAAATCTCCCATAAAATAATATATAAACTTGTTATAATATTACCAACCGACCAATCTGGCGGTATCCTGATTAAGTCAAATTAAGTCCAACCAGCCATATAGGCGGTAATATTTGTCCATAATCCAGCCATAAAGGCGGTACCAAAATAAATTTACCAACCGACCAATCTGGCGGTATCCTTGATTAGTCAGGTTTAAACCAGATTAAATTGAATTGCCAACCGACCAATATAGCGGTATCCTTTATTAATCAGTATTTTAAATAGTGAATATATTATTTTTAAGGGAGATTAATCTAAATAGTAACAGTAAAAGAATTACCTTTCACCCTAGCTTGGGAAATTACCTCCTCATTACTGAAAAGTAAAAACTGAAAAATTAAAGAAAGAAAAGTACTGTGCGTAAAAGTAAATTGCGGAAAGTAAAAACTGAAAAGTAAAGAAAAGAAAGTGCGAAACTGAAAATTAATTACTGAAAACTAAAAATAAACAAACTAGATACAATCTTCTTATTTATTCATTAAGAATTTCAAAGAAGAAAGTATGAATTTTACAAAGAAATGGCTTGGTATTTATAGGCAAAATTTTGCCTCCATCAAATCATCCATCAAATTCTCCACCAAATCCATTATTAATTTCTCCACTAATTACTCCACCAAATCCATAATTGCTCCACTAATTGCTTATCTTGTTTGGTGTTGATTTGATAATTTTTATTAATTATTAATTAATTAATATTTTGCTTTGAAAATGATTGATAATGACTTTTAATAATTACACTCCACACACTTCTGGATGGTTCATCAATTTCGGTCATGAAATCATCAGAATTGAAAATATTTTCTCTTTCAAAGTTGTAGATCGTTGAGTCTTCTTTAATCTGGAACTTGAATCAGCTCAATCCGATATCGGAGTAAAAAGTTATGCCCAAAATACGACAGATGCGCAAAACTGGAATTTCCAAAACTGCACTTCGTCAAAAAACGCCCTTTCAAGTTTCCAATCTCCAAAATTAATATATCAAGTCCAATAATTGCCCTTATTTGATCCACATTTCATCCTAAATGATTTCATTGAGTCCCGATATTATTTTATCTGCAAAATAAAATAAAAAAAACATATCAAAACGTTCATCAAACCCGAGAAACTAAACAAAATATTAAGTAAAAGGGGCGGTAAATATTGATATATTTTCCGCTCATCACACCCCCAAACCTAACATTTTGCTAGTCCTCGAGCAAAACAACAAAATAAAATTAAAATTAAACTAAGCCACTTCCGTAGGGATCACGGTTGCATTTAGCATATGCAACAAGCCTTTAAAACCCTAGGTGTCCCTAGTGGACGAGTTGTAGTCTCGTGAGGGTTTACAGCAATGATACCCACAAACATTTTACAAAAGTAAAAAGGTATTAAAACTAATGCACACAAAAGCAAAAAGACAAGCGAAAAGAGAATAAAGAAATTTAGTGACTAATCAGGTAAAACTTTTACTCCAAGTTACTAGTTGTTTTGTTTCATTCTAAATTACCGAATAAGTAAATTCTCCGATTTTTTTACCATTCTCCATATACACAGCCAACAAAATATTAAACAACTCATTTTTTGCCCACAACAGTCATAAGTGTAGTTGATAAGAGAGTAATATTTTTGTCCTAAAGTTCTATCAGATTTCACATCTTTTGGTAGCAATGGAATAATTTTTCTCATTTTTCTGATTTTTTTCTTTGATTTTTTTTTCTATTTTTATTTATATACAATATCTTCCATCTATTTAGCGAGTGTTGGGTCGGTAACTCCCAAACCAGTTGGCTTTAGGGCACCAGGTGTTAAGACACCCCTACGGACTTAATTACTCAGACTTCAGATATATATATATATTTTTGCAGCATCTTCGATCCATGTAACGAGCTTTGGGCCAGTGACTCCCAAACCAGTTGGCTTTAGGGCACTAGGTGTTAAAACACCCTTACAGACTTAATAACTCGGATCTAGACGTTTTTTTTTTTTTTTTTTTTTTTTTTTTTTACTCCATGCTTTTTGAGATGCTTCCTCCAATTAAACTAGAGCACTGAATATTACAAACTTTTCAATTTTAACTCATGTCCGTATGTTACTATATATGTTGATAATACCTGTCAACTGAGCATATGAAGATCCATTTTAGTCCGTTTTAAGGAGAATTCACAAATTAAATAATTCAAAATGAAATAAACAAAAATTAACTTGTTTCGAAATAGGTTTGAGATACGTCTCAGGAGTGGAAACTCCTTACTCAGCTATCTCTTTACCATTTCACCTTTTTAGTCAAATTAAAAACACAAAAAAAAAAACACAAAAATATTAATTTGTTTTTTGAAAATTTTAATTTTGTAATTTTAAAAAATTTTTGTACGAAAAATTTTGGACTAAAACAAAAAACACAAACTAAAAACAAGGTATTGATCAACTAATTCCCTCCCCCAAACCTAAATGAGACATTGTCCCCAATGTCTTAAACAGTAGAAGAAGAGTTTAGAAGATAATACCTGGTTAGCTGAAATTCTACAAGAAATTAAAGGTTAAGATCCAGATAATTCGACGCCTCTTACCACGATCGTCTTCGAACCAATTTATCTTTGAAAGGATATGGTCAACTTGTGGTTCATAGGCTATGAGTTGGTCTATTAGATCCGGAGCAGTTCTGGCAGTGAAGATGAGTTCTTTCAAAGGTTTTGACACGAACCCATTTCTCCGAGCATCATCAAGAAACACACAAAGAAAATCATAAAATCCATCAGCATTAAACAGTCCAAGTGGTTTCTGGTGTATGTTCAGGTTCGCCCAAGATAGTACAATAAAAATTTCCTCCAATGTGCCCAAGCCACCTGGCAAAGCAATAAAAGCATCAGCACGGTTAATCATTTCTACCAATCGTTCAGACATACCTGGCACGATCAGTTCCTCTCCGTTTGATGAACCAATAAGATTTGCCTCTGCCAAAGGTTTTGGGATGATTCCCAAAACATGACTGCCTCATTCCTGTACAGCCTTTGAAATGATCCCTATAAGTCCAAGATTTCCTCCGCCATATATTAAGTGCATATTCCTTGCAGCTAAGACTCGACCCAATTCCTGTGCTGCTTCTATGTATTGTGGCTTAATACCAACACTACTACCGCAAAACACGCAGATGTTTTCAACTCGTCTTCTTGAAGTGGCTTCCATATTTTTTTTTTGTATTTCTTTTTCAACTCTGGATGCCTTCAAAATTGCAATGACGGGCTGAATTTATAGTACCTGAAAAAGGGTGAGTAATAATAGCACTAATATCTTCCAAAGGACGATTGTTAGCTAAACAACAAAAGAGATCGTGAAAGGTCAAAAAGTCTGGATCATGTCTACGAAAATCAAGATAATTACAATAGAAAAGCGAATCAAAGCAATAATTAAGGCAACGGAATTGTGTACGCAATACGCCACTCGCTTAGTATAAATTCATTAGGATGTGTCTCAAGATTCATTCCTTATTCAGCCATCGCTAATGAATTGTTTCTCATCTTTGATTGCCAAACACAATTCATTCTGTCTTAAAATGCTTCGTTTGTGCCTTTCCCTACAAAAATAACACACAAAATTAAAAAGTTCACACAAAATATGAAAACAATTACAACAAATTGCATGGGTTGCCTCCCTGCTAGCGCTAAATTTTTCGTCTTCAGCCAGACGTGACTGAAATCATCTGTTAAGGAGGTTTCAATGTCGTTTTGGATGTCCGATTAAAGACAATCCCGTGAGCGTTGCTTTTGAAGGGTCTCTTCCAACGGTAAAGTGGCAAAAAGAGTTTTGTCTCATTCAGTACTCGTGCCACCTTTTTGCTCCTTGTTACTCCAGTGGTTCCTGCAAAGAAAGAAAGAAAATCAGGAGGTCTCGTATGATGCTTGACTTGGAATGGAAATTCCATTCTATCAAGCTTCTGGTTGATATCTTTAATTTGTACTCCCCAAAACAGCGATGTTTCTCCTGAATGCTCTGGATCTTTATTAAGGTCAGACATTTGCTCCTCCATTTGCTCTGTTTCTTGCTCCACCTTCTCTTCACATATGTATTGTAAAATTCTTGCATTCATCTTCATCTGTCTCTGTGAAATACATGCTTCAAAATTGTCAACCCGAGGATGCAAAGATGTTTCTGACATTAGGTTTTCATCCTCTGGTACGACTGGAATGGATGGTTCAGATAGATCTTCTTCAAACATCAAGGTAAAGCATGCTCCAAGATCTTCATTTTGAGGATTGAAAGTTTGATCCTCCGTTGTTGGTGCAGTTGGTACAAATAGATCAGCTTCATCCTCGTCAGAATCTGAATAATAAAAGTCAAATTGAGACTTTGCCGGTTCGGGCTCCTGAACTGATACCTCTGGTTGTTGATACTGCTCAGCCTCCTCCTCTATTGAAGTGTCATTGTGAAATGATTGGTACTCGAAGGCTTCATCTATGTCATCTGAAACTGGTTCTTGAGGTATGTAGTTCTGGTTTTCTGTGAATTGTCTCATTTGAATTGTCATCCTCTGAATGAATTCTGATTGTCTCTGAATACTTTCAAATTGTTTCTGGCTTGTTTCAAGCATTGTATCTAATTTTCTTTTTGTTTCTTGAACATATCTTCGAGCATGTTTAGCAACTGATTTTCTTCTGATGTTCTGGTTGTTGATGAAGATCATAGGTAGATGGTGGATAAGATAGAAAATGTGGTTCTGTGAAATGTGATGGCTCGTCATAACAAGAAGGATCTTGATAGCTCTGCCACCCTGGATGGTATTTGTATTTGCAATAATCTCTAGGGTGGTTACCATTACAAATGTCACATCTCCCCATTGCGTTTTGTTTAGCAAATGTGGTATTGCTTGGTTCTGGCATCCAGTGAGTGATATTGTTGGGCTGGACAACAGGCCTCAGAAAACCGGACTGTTGCTCCCAAATTTGGGGTGTATTTTCTAGTAAAGCTCGTGATCTCTCAATCTCCCAATAAAGTTCCATTTCTCAATCACCTGAAAAAAAAGAATAAAAATTACAAATAAAATAAAGAAAATTAGATACAAGTAAATTAGATAGCTTCAAAATTAATAACTCAAGAAAAATAAGTCCCCGGCAACGGCGCCAAAAACTTGACCGGCGTAAACACACACGTATAACGCAAGCGCACGTATCGTTCAAGTAGTATAAAAATATCGATCCCACGAGGACTTAATTCCTACTGTTGTTATTAATTGTTGAATCTATTTATTTACAAATATCTAATTAAATGGATAAAAGATATTGTTTGTTTGATTGGTTGAATGGCTTTAATAATAAATAAATAAATAAAAAGACAAAAGAAAATACTAAAGAAAATACAAAAGACACAAAGATCTAGGGTTGTGATTTCTTCCAATACCATTTTAAAGATGAAGTGATTATTATATAGATGGGTAAAACATTGATTTATTAACCTGGAACACGAAATTATGCGAAAGCATCTGTCGATGGTCAGACACAAATACCCAGTGTAACCCAATTGAACCATATTCCTATGTCAACCACATTATCTGGATTCATTAAGATTGAGTTCCAATTATGGCTACCCTCGCCCGACAGGTATATTCCTATCCTGTAAGGAAATCTATTAAAGGGTTATCTATCCTCAAGGAAGATCGTGGGCTATTGAGTCTAAGGTCTTAAACTTAAAATCTCTATGTCTAGTTCATTTTAAGTTTACCTAATCAATTTTATTAATGGCCAATTAATAAAAAGCATTAAGATTAAGACTCAATAAATAAATCTTTATAATACCCAAACTATAATCTAACCCTTATAAACCGGTGATATTGAAATTCATCACAACCCCAGATAACTATTTAGTTACAACACATAACTAGGACTAATAACTGAAAAATAAAAGACATAAAGTAAAAATACTGAAAAGTAAAAGACATAAAGTAAAAAGTAAAATAAATGCTAAGGTAAAAGGAATTACTTTTACTACTACTTATTTAGAAATCTCCCATAAAATAATATATAAACTTGTTATAATATTACCAACCGACCAATGGCGGTATCCTGATTAAGTCAAATTAAGTCCAACCAGCCATATAGGCGGTAATATTTGTCCATAATCCAGCCATAAAGGCGGTACCAAAATAAATTACCAACCGACCAATCTGGCGGTATCCTTGATTAGTCAGGTTTAAACCAGATTAAATTGAATTGCCAACCGACCAATATAGCGGTATCCTTTATTAATCAGTATTTTAAATAGTGAATATATTATTTTTAAGGGAGATTAATCTAAATAGTAACAGTAAAAGAATTACCTTTCACCCTAGCTTGGGAAATTACCTCCTCATTACTGAAAAGTAAACTGAAAAAAAAAATTAAAGAAAGAAAAGTACTGTGCGTAAAAGTAAATTGCGGAAAGTAAAAACTGAAAAGTAAAGAAAAGAAAGTGCGAAACTGAAAATTAATTACTGAAAACTAAAAATAAACAAACTAGATACAATCTCTTATTTATTCATTAAGAATTTCAAAGAAGAAAGTATGAATTTTACAAAGAAATGGCTTGGTATTTATAGGCAAAATTTTACCTCCATCAAATCATCCATCAAATTCTCCACCAAATCCATTATTAATTTCTCCACTAATTACTCCACCAAATCCATAATTGCTCCACTAATTGCTTATCTTGTTTGGTGTTGATTTGATAATTTTTATTAATTATTAATTAATTAATATTTTGCTTTGAAAATGATTGATAATGACTTTTAATAATTACACTCCACACACTTCTGGATGGTTCATCAATTTCGGTCATGAAATCATCAGAATTGAAAATATTTTCTCTTTCAAAGTTGTAGATCGTTGAGTGTCTTCTTAATCGGGAACTTGAATCAGCTCAATCCGATATCGGAGTAAAAAGTTATGCCCAAAATACGACAGATGCGCGCAAAACTGGAATTTCCAAAACTGCACTTCGTCAAAAACGCCCTTTCAAGTTTCCAATCTCCAAAATTAATATATCAAGTCCAATAATTACCCTTATTTGATCCACATTTCATCCTAAATGATTTCATTGAGTCCCGATATTATTTTATCTGCAAAATAAAATAAAACATATCAACGTTCATCAAACCCGAGAAACTAAACAAATATTAGTAAGTAAAAGGGGCGGTAAATATTGATATATTTTCCGCTCATCAGTACAACTCCACGTACGCTGGGAAACACTCATATATGCATGATTAACCCCATTTAGTTTACTATTTATTTATTAACGCTTTACTTGCTTTTGATTTTATGATTCTTGTTATCGTACTTTATATTTCTTAATTTAATTTGCTTTTATTTATATTAATGTTTATGGGTGTGCAAATTTGTGTGTTTTTTTGAATTATCTTGCATGAACTGCATAAGACTTGGCTATACTATTGTGTGAACCCGTCCATTATACTGGCATAATTAAGGACCATTCCAAACCCAACGGTTTGAGGTCTTCCCTTGCGAGGGGTGAGTGCCGGCCTTAAATCTTTTCCCAGTTCACACTGGGTGGCGACTCCTTTATTCTCCGGTTTAGTCCCCCGCTGGCTACTTCGTGTTGGAAATTCTAAGGATCCCAAGGATCATAAATCAAGCATGAACATGTATGAATACATTCGAGGGAGTTGTGGAATACTTACATCGAGCGGTTGAGCGACGCAGAGGCAACAAAAACTGATTTTCTACTCCTTAGACTGATCGGTAGTGGGCAGTTTCACAGCTCATTGTTTCGGCTTTGGGAGGTCATCTTCCAAGCTCCAAGCTTTGCGAAACGATTCCCGGCTCATGGGTGGACTTCCCTATCACCTTCGCATGTCTTGTAAGTGTGCTAGCACTTGTGATTTTGCCACAAAATCACACTCCAAGCTTCCCTACTGCTCACGGTTTTGTTGAAAACCAGTAAGTGTTTTTGGCCCCAAGGGCGTGAGAATGAGATAGATGAGAGGAAGAGAGAATGTTATGGTTGGTTTCCAAATTTGTGTATTATATACACACATTTGAATTTCAAATGAATTTGGCTTTTAAAAGTCAAACCATTAAAGCCCCAACCACTCACATCACTCAATCCATCAAGTTGTCAAGTCACATCACTCAAAGTGACTTGTGATTTGACGATTGATGCGACTAGCGATTTGACGGTTGATTTGACGTGCCACACTCAAATTTGAAATACGAATGCGCTCATAAATAATCTCGGGCTCGGGTTCGCTAATTCCAAATTAACGAATTTTCCGTTGCGTCGTAATTAAATGATTACGCCTAGCGAAGTCACTATTCACGTCGCTAACGAATTAATTCTAAATTAATTTGTTCGCCCGAATTAAAATCTAATTTTAATTCCGCGTCGAAATCTAATTTTGTTTAATATATCAAATATATTAATTAATCGATTAATTCCAAATTAATCATTATCTCTCTTTTAAATGATATTTTATCCCAGATAAAATATCTCCGTAATTAATCCCAGATTAATTTTCTCTCTATTCTTATTAATCCCAGATTAATTTAGAGTGCGAGTCATACGTCATCGGTGAATCTTTGGGAAGCGACCCATGAGATCCCCGGATATGTTGGCAGTAAATTCGGTCGTCGGACTATCCGAACACGTAAGTACCTCGTACTGCGTTTATACCGAATTACAAGACAAGATTGGCCTCTAGCAAAGCGCCATGCCTACCCAATTCTCCGGAAATATCCTTACAGGAATAAATGATATGTATCAGGCGTAGTATACGTAGTATTGCGTATTCTTGTCCAGTATCGGATGATCACATGCAAGGCCTGGGGCTGGTAAAGTGTCTGTCCCGTACGAAGCATAGATCGGATGACAAGCAACTAGTCTCTTTAATATCGGATAATCATGACCAAGTCATATTATCCCGACGGTTGTAACCTTATATAGAGAACCAGTTATGTATCCATGCGCGATCATCAACTCCATATGACTGGAGTGACACTTCCGTCTTGACATCACACCCAACACACTACGATTCTTAATATACCGAGTATTGCCGTACACAGAACCGGTTAAAGCCCTGGACGACCTCAACCAAAGTATATTGATTGTCGCAAGTATTAGCGGTGCAAGTCTCAGTTTAAGACCAAATACACCTACTCTGATTTCGGACTTCCATAGACACATAGTCATACTACCAATGGAATTCCGATGGGGTCTTATCCAGAGTGAAGCTGTTTCCCGTACCATCGGTGAAACACAACCTCCTATTACACTTGCATGAGTATCTTATACCCAAATATACAAGAACTATGTCGTTGTGCCCTCACAACGCGCATAAGTGTAATACTAGTCTTTTACGCATTCATCGATGTCCAATCTCAATAATGCTATGACTAGGGATATTTAATGATTTATCCTTCGTGGATTGATACTGTCTCATATCATTCTTAATCCAGGAACAAATCACAAGGACCTCTCATCATTTATACATCTAGGTGATCTAATCACAAATGATAAGAGTGCAATCTCCTTTGTCACATAGTTAATTTGTACAACAACACCGTGATCTGTACAAATAGTGACGCTATGGGTCATAATAGTCCAACAATCTCCCACTTGGCCTATAGCCAGTCACTCGAGTGTCTTACACCCGAACTATGTACGGTTGGCTCAAATTGCTGAGAAAAGGCTTTCGTTAGCGGATTTACATGATTATCGTCTGATGCGATTTATTCGATCATCACATCGCCACGATGTATGATCTGAACGAATCAGATGAATATCGAAGTATATATCTGGATCGTTGATGAGACCATTAATTCTTTAGCCTGTGCTCAAGCCCAGCTCAGCTGCTAACAGAATTATATCTAATCTAATTAGATTTATTATCGACCGTGAAGGCTTCCATTGCTGCCTCAGCTGCAGAAATAACCTGCATTTGTTGTTTATACGGTAACAATATCTTGCTTGGATGATTTCCAGCTCACTGTTCTGTTATTCAAACTGTATAGTACCGTTTGCGACTTTTAGTCGTCTTTATCGGTTAAGGAAACTTGCTACAGTGATCCCAGTCACTTCAAGTTCTCCATCTCCTTAGATTAAGACATCATCCTTAGATCTCTAAGATACTAACGGATGTTCTTAACATCAATCCAGTGACTATCACTTGGATTGGCCTGTTTGTGAATCCATATGCTCAAAGCGTATGAGACACCAGGTCACGTACATTTTTCAATGTATGATTCCACGGAGAGTTTTCTCGAAAGCCAAGCTTTCGCCGATTGTTTTTATATGGGAATATCATTTCCAAGAAATGACATATTATCATTATTTATATATATAGGACAGCCACTGTCAGTGCGCTCCCACTGACCCTCTTATATACACAAGAATCTTTTCGTTTTGAATTAAATCATAAACTATTATGATTACATCAAAAATGATAATTCCAAGAACCTATGCTTGCTTCAATCCAAACATGGATCAAATAACCTGCAAACCTTGTTTGCTAGTTTTGGTACGACAAAACCGTCAGGATGTTGTAAACATCCTCCGAAAGGTTTCATTTTCAGGAAAGCGATTTTGCCATTCAGCTGTCATATTTCACTAAATGAAACACGCAGCTTTAGCAAGCATTATCCAAATGGATTTACCGTGGCAACAGTTAACAGGTTGAATCGAAATCAACATAATGTTGATAATGATACCTTTCCGCTAAAAGCCTAGCTTTATACGTTGGTATGTTGCCATCCATGTATGTCTTCCTTGAAGACTTATAAAGTACCAGTAGGCACAATGCCTTGCGGCACATCAACTAGTATCCAAACTTGTTGATATACATGGAATCCATTTCGGACATGACACTTTTTCATAATAGGGAGTCGATACCTTGTATCACTTCCTCATACGTAGTCAGTTGGTATACCTCAAAAGATTAACATCTTTATGAGGTGAGATCAGAAACCCATACCCCAGGTTATTTTCTGACTCTCTCCGACATACGCGGTTCTTGTGTATTCGAAGATTAATGGTATAGTTTCATCCTTGATGAACTGTTTATGTTCCATTAAGGATTCGATGCCTTGAATAGTATTACTCCGATTTTCATCGAGTTTTACTATCCTCCCACTTACCACTGCATATCGGTATTCCTCTCAGGAAAACCGCATGGTGAGCAACAATCTAATTGTTCTCTTGTGAGTTGTATAAGTACTATACTTATGGTGTCCCTAGGATAACCTACATTTGGCACTTATCCAATTTGGGTTTTAGTTTGGTATCATCCAAACATATGCCCAACATTCCCAAATTTACAGGAATGAGAAACCCGGTTTCTTTCCTATTCATATCTAATATGAAGTCTGTCAAACAGATTATTATGGAACCTTATTCTAAATAAGTTCTGCAATGTTTATGCTTATCTGTTGAAGGAAATGGTAGCTCAGAGTGACTCGTGATTAACCTTATCATGTCCAACAAAATTCGGCTACTCTGTTCGGACACACCGTCAAATTGACGTGTTCCGGGAGGAGTCCTCTTCTGAAATAATACTTTACTCTTTCAAGTATATTAGAAACTTATTGCTTAAGTATTTTCCATTACGGTCTTACCGTGACGGTATAATACTATAGCCGATCTGTTTGTCTATTTCGTGTCGAAACTTTAAAAGTTTTCGATTTGTGTTCTTCAAAAGAAACACATAACCATAACGCGATGCCACATCCGTATAGGTCACGAAATTTCATATTCACCTCTAGCCTAGCTAGACATGGCCCCACTTTCTTTACTATGAATTAGGGCTAACAGATCGGTGGCATTTACACTTTTACCAAGTAAAGGTGTTTTAGGCACTTTGCCCAATAAACTAGATTCGTAGACTTTATTTGATTGGAATCAAATCAGTCCTAGTACCCACTCTTCGAAAGTGTGGATATACGATTCTTGTTTAATTACGTGTCCCAGACAACAATGCCACATTTAAGTTTCATCTGATCAAATCAGTTTGAGCTATTGTTTGTCATGTTTAAGATTTATTTATATTCAAAATATAAATGTTGTTATTCACATCTAATGTGTTTATCTCAATATCATCTTTATATAATAAAACACTTTAGTGTCTAGAATATAAAGGTTCACCCGCAGTGGGTTAAACACTGATATAGAGATAATGTATCTAGTCAAACTAGTTACATTATAATAGTTTCCTAATCCTGCTCATAGCAGATTCTGAACATCAGTATATATTATGTACCACACTAAGTATTTAAAATCCAATTTCAATACTAGTAGTGAACATAATCATGACAAACATATTTGAAGTCAGAGCCCTGCTCGTTCTTCAATTCCTCTATGTCTGCTTTGTTCAAACGGCAGTCACGTTTCCGCGATCCCGTTTGCCACAATTTAGGCAGATATTTTGGGATATGTCATGTATCTTCCTAGAAGAATATAATGATTTTGCCTTTGCCCTTTTTCAACATTCCAGAAGCCTTTGGCCTAGCCTCGGCCTTCTAGAATATCGAAGTAAAGTGCAACTAGCGCTACTTGCCTAATTGCAAAGTTTTGACTTTATCTCATTGAGAATAGTCATTAACCCTCCAAGAGTTTTCTATTGCAATATTAGTACTTCTAAAATCTAAAATAGATCTTTGAAGATCCTTTAATTTATTTATCATACTTTAAGGATCTAATCCTTAGTTCTGATTCAGAAATTAAGGAGTCTACTGCGACAAGCTTAATGGATTAAGCACTTAAGTTATCATCACATAAATCTTCCAAAGATTATGCTATACTATTTGCTTAACTTCGGGCTTAGGCCTAATATGTTATTTTATCAAATAAAGTAACTTATTATTTTCCAGGATCATCCTGAAATTTATTCCCAATTTGAAAATTAAACCATGTAAATACATTTTCCCTAGGATTATGTTTTAAATGTCAATCTTTCATTTTTATCTTGATTTTAATAGTCCAAATAGTAGATTATGCTCTACTATTTGCTTAACTTCGTAATCAATGTCGATGGACAAGAAGTGGTCTTGACTATGGCCAAGAAACCACAACTTGGACAAGACACTGACATGGAACAAAGCTCTCGTGATTCAAAGACATCCTTGACGGACAAAGGCCTTGACTTTGGCCAACAAGCCAATGCCAGTCTCGGATCTTGAGTGAGAATCACTCAATGGAAGGAAAGACGCTTAATGTTGTTTGAGGGTTTTTCGCGTGTAAATTGGCAACCAATTTATTATCTTTGTTAAGGTCTCATCATCATACACCCTTAAACATGCATTCTAAACATATAATAAAGCGCATATGATAAAATAATAATGATATGCGGATGGATACTTTACACAATTGATCCTAGATCAAATCTCTCCCTTCTCTCTCCCGCTAGCAAATGTATCACTTCTACCCATTACACTACACTTCTGAAGAAACCTCATTTACATTGAGGGGAATAGGTGAGAAGAGAATACAAAGAATAAGGAGGTGATAAGGCTGGACACGCAGGTCCAATTAATAAATCAATTTTATTACAACAATTCTAAAATTACCCCAACCCATCTAATATCCATCTGATATACATTATTCATGCATCGCAACCATGTATTCACACAACCATGTTATCAATCAATCTAATCCAATTAATTAATCTGATAATTAGTGATCATCCAATGTTCAAACAACGATTTGATTTTGCTCGAGTCAAACTCGTTTTGCGAATAAGTACTTAAAGTACAAATTCTCGAATTAAATTAAACTACATAATTAAATCCAATTCAATATGCATTTAATTCTAATTCGCTATTTAATTCCAAATTAAACATTACACTTTAATAATAAACCTTTACGACTTAAATTCCAAATTAATCGCAACGGGTCTCAAAGCCGATTAATGTCCAACGTCAATTTAATTAAAGTCCAATAGGCTTTTATTTAATTTTTAAGGCGTGGACTTTTGGTCAACTCGGGTCAAACCGATAACCAAAATCCAATCCGGGAGTTACCCCATAAGCCCATAAATCAATTTTGGCCCATTAGGCCCAATTAAACTTTAAAGGTCTATTTGTCGCATTTGGGCTTTATGGATGCGGTTTTGGGCCCAATTGGATCCAATCATATTTGCCTTAACCCAACTTTGTACAACAAAGCCCAATAAGCCCAATAACAACATAACAAGCCCAAATCCAATTTAAGGCCCAATTAACTAAATTACTAAAATCTAAATTTGCAATTTAATTAATCAAAGTGCATTAACATAATTAATCACCCAAATCATTATTTCCAAAACACAAATTAGGCTAATTAATCATGCCATTAATATTAAATCATGTCCAACACAATTTAATTAAAATCAAACCTAATTACATGCTCTTATGCTCTCGGCAATTTGGGGAATTTTGTCTGATTCGATTTCAATCCAATTAAATTCCACAATCAAATTAAATCAAATTCCCGAATGATTTCCAACACATCCAATGATCAAAAATCAAAAATCACCAAGACATTTTAGGGCATCCACCATTCGGCCAACTCAACAAAATTGGGGAAAAATGTTCCAAACATAATTTCAATAAATTGATCCAATCAATCCTCAATTAAAACATATTTAAGCATACTAATTAATCCAATTTCATTAATCATGCTCAAAATCAAGTTTGCCCAATTTTAAGCCCTAAACATTTTTCATGCTTTTAACCATGCTCTGATACCATTGTTGGAAATTCTAAGGGTCCCAAGGATCATAAATCAAGCATGAACATGTGTGAATACATTCGAGGAAGTTGCAGAATACTTACATCGAGCGGTTGAACGACGCGGAGGCAACAAAAAACTGATTTTCTACTCCTTGGACTGCTCGGCAGTGGGCAGTTTCACAGCTCACTGTTTCGGCTTTGGGAGGTCATCTTCCAAGCTCCAAGCTTTGTGAAACGATTCCCGGCTCATGAGTGGACTTCCCTATCACCTTCGCATGTCTCGTAAGTGTGCTAGCACTTGTGATTTTGCCACAAAATCACACTCCAAGCTTCCCTACTACTCACAGTTTTGTTGAAAATCGTAAGTGTTTTTGGCCCCAAGGGCGTGAGAATGAGAGAGATGAGAGGAAGAGATAATGTTATGGTTGGTTTCCAAATTTGTGTATTATATACACACATTTGAATTTCAAATGAATTTCACTTGAATTTGGCTTTTAAAAGTCAAACCATTAAAGCCCCAACCACTCACATCACTCAATCCATCAAGTTCCCAAGTCACATCACTCAAAGTGACTTGTGATTTGACGCTTGATGCGACTAGCGATTTGACGTGCCGCACTCGAATTCGAAATGCGAATGCAATCGCAAATAATCTCAGGCTCGGGTTCGCTAATTCCAAATTACCAAATTTTCCGTTGCTCGTAATTAAATGATTACGCCTAGCAAAGTCACTATTCACGTCACTAACGAATTAATTCTAAATTAATTCGTTCACCCGAATTAAAATCTAATTTTAATTCCGCGTCGAAATCTAACTTCATTTAATATATCAAATATATTAATTAATCGATTAATTCCAAATTAATCATTATCTCTCTTTTAAATGATATTTTATCCCAGAAAAATATCTCCGCAATTAATCCCAGATTAATTTTCTCTCTCTTCTTATTAATCCCAGATTAATTTAGAGTGCGAGTCATACGTCATCGGTGAATCTTTGGGAAGTGACCCATGCGATCCCCGGATATGTTGGCAGTAAATTCGGTCGTCGGACTATCCGAACACGTAAGTACCTCGTACTACGTTTATACCGAATTACAAGACAAGGTTGGCCTCTAGCAAAGCGCCATGCCTACCCAATTCTCCGGAAATATCCTTACAGGAATAAAGGATCTGTATCAGGCGTAGTATACGTAGTATTACGTATTTTTGTCCAGTATCGGATGATCACATGCAAGGCCTGGGGCTGGTACAGTGTCTGCCCCGTACGAAACATATATCGGATGACAAGCAACTAGTCTCTTTAATATCGGATAATCATGACCAAGTCATATTATCCCGACGGTTGCAACCTTATATAGAGAACCAGTTCTGTATCCCTGCGCGATCATCAACTCCATATGACTGGAGTGACACTTTCGTCTTGACATCACACCCAACACACTACGATTCTCAATATACCTAGTATTGGCGTACACAGAACCGGTTAAAGCCCTGGACGACCTCAACCAAAGTATATTGATTGTTGCAAGTATTGTTAGACAGTAATGACCCATAGCGTCACTATTTTGTAAATGATATTGTATTATTGTACAAAATTAACTATGTAGTATAATGAAATTGCCTTTTACCGTTTTGTAATTTATTTACTTTGATATATAAATGGTAAAAGTCCCTATGATATGATTAGTTCCGGATTGTGATGATATGAGACGGTAAAATCCATAAAGCTTTAATCATTAAATATCCCTAGTCGTAGTATTATCGAGATTGGACATCGATAATGCGGAATAGACTAGTACTGCACTGTGCATGTTGTGAGGGCACAACGGCATAGTTCTCATATATTTAAGTATTGGATACTTATGCAAGTGCGGCGGTAGGAGGTGTGTTTACCGATGGTACGGAAAACAGCTTCGCTCTGGATAGACCCCGCGGAGTCCTTGGTAGTATGTCTGCGTGTCTATGGGAGTCCGCTTCAGGGTAGGTGCATATGATCTTAACCTGAGACTTGCATCGCTAGTACTTACGACAATCGGTAAACTTTAGTTTTGGTGGTCCAGGGCTTTAACGGGTTCTGTGTACACCTCTTCTGGGTTTATCGAGAATCGTAGTGTATTGGGTGTGATGTCAATATGGAAGTATCACTTCAGACATATGGAGATGATGATCGCGAGGGATACAGAACTAGTACTCTATAATGGTTGCAACCATCGGGATAATATGACTAGGTCAGGATTATCCGATTCAAAGAGACTGGTTGCTTGATGTCCGATATGTGTATCGTACGGGGCAGACACATCTCCAGCCCCAGGCCTTACATGTGATCATCCGATACTAATTCGATATACACTATACTACGGTATACTACGCTGTTATAGATCTATATTCCAATAAGAATATTTCTAGAGAATTGGGTAGACATGGTGTTTTGCTAGAGGCTAACCTTGTCTTGTAAATCGGTAAAAACGTAGTACTTGGTACGTACGTGTTCGGATAGTTCGACAACCGGATTTACTGCCAACATATCTAGAGATCTCTTGGGTCGCTTCCCGAAGATTCACCAATGACGTATGATTCAAACTCGATTAATCTTGGATTAATTACGGAGAGACTTTATCTTGGATAAAGTACTACTATATAAAGAGAGAGAACGATTAATTTGGAATTAATCGTAAAATTATTATATTCGATATAATAATCGAAATTCGATTTCGACGCGAAATTAAAATTAGATTTTAATTCGGGCAAACGAGTTAATTTAGAATTAATTCGTTAGCGACGTAAATAATAATTTCGCTAGGCGCAATTATTTATTTAAATTCGATTTAATTAACGTCGCGACGTAAGTTCGGTATTTCGGAAATATCGAACCCGAACGCGTGAGTGCACGTGGGCCCACTTTCATTGGAAACGTGTGGGGCCCACATGACACATGTCATTATATGCATTATTTAATTGATGGCATTGCATGGAGATAGTGTACAATGCACTCAAGGGTTTGCATGAAAATTGAGTGTTTGACACTCTAAGCCATTGCATGATTTGTGTCATAAGTTTATTATTAATTAATAAATATTATGCCATAAAATAAATTGATTTTTGTAACAAAAAATCAGATCTCTCCTCTCTCTCACATTGCCGAAAACTTCACTGCAGTTTTGGCTCTCCACTTTTCTGTTTTTGTTGCAAAAAGTTGAAGAATTTGTGCATGTTTGGAACATAAAATACACATCTTTGGCTAGCACCATCAAGGGATCATACAAAGGTGTTATGGGAAACTCATCTTAGAGCTTGGAAGGATCAAAAATTGCTTGGAGCTTCTCTTTTCTGTTTGGCCGAAACCCTCACTGCACAAAGGAGAAATTTTGTTTCATCAACGCATCCGCATTCCGATCTTTGTGAGTATGATTCCGCCATACTTCAATATTGTTCATTCATTATATGTTTTGCTTGTTCTTTTGATCTTGGGACATGGATTAGATTTTCCAACAATGGTATCATTGAGCTTAAAGAGCATGCAAATATATTAGGGTAATATTTGGGCAAAATTGATTGAAGCATGATTTGATGATTTGATTGATTAAGTATGCTTAAATGTATGTTACATTATGTTATACATTATCAATTTCATGAAAAATAAATTGGATTAATTTTTCCCCTCTTGGAGAGGCTTGGCCGAATACTACCTAGACCATGGAGATGATGATTTGTTGTTTATAAGATAATGGATGACTTTAAACGAACATAAAATGACGATTTGTGATTCGATTAGATTGAAAACGAAATCGGTAATTTTTCCTCCCTTGGCCGAATGCATGGAAGAAGATTAGGGACTTGATTTTTTGATTAAATAATGTTGGACATATATTTAAGATAAAAAAATGATTAATGGATTAATTTGATATTTTGGGAATATTGATTTAAAGGATTAATCATGATAATACACTTTAATTAATAAGTTATAAAATTTGGAATTTTAAAATTTGGTTAATTGGGCTTAATTTTGAATTGGCCCTAAAACTATTATATTTGGACATAAATGGGCTTGGTTGGGCCAAGTAGATTTGGACCATTTGGATTGGATCCAAAATGGGCCTAAATCACACCATTTAAGTCCAAATGTAATAAATGGGCTTTTATGTTTAATTGGGCCTTATGGGCTTGATATTGATTTTTATGGCAAATGAGGGTGATTCCTTATTGGGCTTGGAAATTGGGTTTGACCCACATTGACCAAGGCCCAAGCCTAATGAAATCAATAGAAAGCCCATCGGACTTTAATTAAACGAACATTAGATGTTAGTTGGGCTTTGAGACCCAATAGTACTAGATTTGGAATCTAAGTTATAAAAGCACAATAAAAGTGTAAATATTTAATTTAGAATTAAATAAAAGGATTAGTATTGAATACGACTTAAATTGGATTTAACGAGTAGTTCGATATAATTCGTGAATTCATACTATAAGTATTTATTCTCAAAACGAGTTGGACTCGCGCGCAAATGCAAACAATTGTTTGAACATTGTATTGTCACCTAATTAAAGACTAATTAAATGGATTTGATTGGTTGTATAACATGCCTTGAATGAATGAATGTGGATGTGTTGTATGAATAGTGTATATCGGATGGATATTAGAAGGGAAGGGTAATTTTAGAAATTATTGTAATTTGGAATTTATAAATTGGACCTGCGTGTCCAGCCTTATCTCTTATCTCTTTGTATTCTCTTCTCACCTAATCCCCTCAATGTTAATGAGGTTTCTCTTATTGTATTATGTAATTGGGTAGAAGTAGAATAGTGCTAGCGGGGAGAGGAAAGGGAGTGATTTGTTCTAGGAAACAAGTTGTTTATATATCCATCCGCATATCTCTATTACTTTACTTTACGCGCTTTATGATGTTTTAGAAGCATGCTTAAGGGTGTATGATGATGAGACCTAACAAAGATAAATTAATTGGTTGCCAATTACGCGAAAAATCCCTCAAACAATATTAAGCGATTTTCCTTCCGTTGAATGATTCTTTCTCAAGATCCGAAATTGGCATTGGTTTGTTGGCCAAAGTCAAGACCTTTGTCAATTGAGGATGTGTTTGAATCATGAGAGTTTTGTTCCACATCGGTGTCCTGTCCAAGTTGTGATTTGTTGGCCAAAGTCAAGATCACTTCTTGTCCATCGACATTGATTACGAAACTTTCCTCGTCAATGGGTCCCGCTTAACTGGAATCATTAGGTTTGTTGTGCCAAAGCCAAGGCTTAGTTGATTCAGAGGAAATGGTTAGGAAAATATATTGGATACATTGACATATGTATTAGATATATATGTTTCGGACTTGGATGTCCACCTACCGGATCTAGGAATTGGATGGGATCCAATTGATCTTCGAGATCTACCTAGTTAAATATCATACAACTTGTTGGCCAAAGTCAAGGTTGTGTGTTATTTAACGGGATCCTAGCCTACTAGGAAATTGGATTTCCCGAGTACTCAACAGAGGGTTAGAGACTTGTAGAAAATAGTGGGAGGCTAGTATTGAATTTGCAATTTCATTCAGATACTTAGCTTTACGCGCTTACAAAATTTATTTCGTCAATATTTTAACAATTAGTTGGACTAATAAAATGTTATTTTTCTTGTAACAGTTTGACTGTACCCATATATCGTTAACTAGATAGTTGGACTATCGTAGTTAAGATGCAAGCAAGGTAAATGTCCGAGACATCATCATGGGTGATAATGTCTTTAAGGGGACAAACTTCGCTGATTGGGAAATGAACCTAAGGATAGTCCTTGGGGCGGAGAGGATACTGTATACGATACAAAGACCTCTCGGGCCTAAGCCCACTGAGCCACTTGAGCTGGAGTTATGGAAAACTCACAGTGATGATTGTGACACGGCTCAGTCGATCATGCTTGCTTCAATGACTCAACACTTTCGCCGCCAGAATAGGGACTTGGATCCTTATAATATGATGGCAAGATTGCAAGATCTTCACCGCACTAATAAGCGGGGATGGCAAGGTACGAGTTGGTGAAGAAAATCTTTCGCTCCCGTATAACTGATGGTAGTTCTGTTGAGGTCCATGGGACTCAAATGATAGCCGATCTTGATGAATTGGCTAATATGGGTATAGTCTTGGAGGCTGAGCTGGCTATAGATGTAATTCTACATCACTACCCGATACTTGGAAACAGATTGTCATCAACTACAAATTGATGAATTCGGATGATACTCTTGGAGAGTTATTATCGATTCTCAAGGAGTCAGAGAAAGAGCTTCTGAAAGGCAACAAGCGCGAGGCGCACTTTGCATCAACATCTCAAACGCCGAAAGTTGGGTCAAGGCAACTGGGGGTGTTAAGAAGAAAAAGCATAGAAACAAAGGCAAGGCCAAGTCAACAAAGGCTGGGAAGCCAAGGGACAAGTCTCAAGATGTTTGCCTGAAATGCGGCAAGAAAGGTCACTGGAAGCGTGACTGCCGCATGAACAAGGGACATAAGGAGGACATACAGGCGGGCAAGGCACCGGCCTCAGGTATGTTTGTTATTGAGATAAATATGACTACTTCTAGTCTTAATAAAAATTGGATTTTTGATTCTGGCTGTGGTTCTCATATTTGAACTGATGTGCAGGATCTGCATGATAGCAGGAGACTGGCTTCGGGGAAGGTAGATCCGAGTTGGAAATGGAACTTCTGTTGCTGTTTTGGCCGTAGGCACTTTTGTTTTGGAACTGCCCTCGGGGTATGTACTTGAACTAAATGACTGTTATTTTGTTCCTAGTTTAACTAAGAATATTATTTCTGTATCTTTGTTAACCCAGTATGGGTACACTTTTGTATTTAAAAACACCAGGTGTTATATTTATATAAAATGATGCAGAAATTTGCAGTGCCGATGCAAATAATGGTCTTTATATTTTGAATATAAACAAATCTCCAAAACGTAAAATAACAAACAAAAAGGCTCAAAATGAGTAATCCAAAGGAAGAAACTTATATATGGCATTGTCGTCTGGGACACATCAACAAGACTCGCATATCCACACTTTCGAAGAGTGGGTACTTGGACGGATTTGATCCAATTCATATGACGTCTGCGAATCTTGTTTATTAGGCAAAATGCCTAAATCACCTTTTAGTGGTAAAGGTGAACGAGCCACTGAACTGTTAGCCCTCGTTCTAGTGACGTTTGTGGGCCCATGTCTAGCCAGGCTAGAGGTGGATACCGATACTTCGTAACCTTTACGGATGATGCATCGCGTTATGGTTATGTGTATCTAATGATGCACAAGTCGGAAACTTTTGAGAAATTCAAAGAGTTTCGACACGAAGTTGAAAAACAAACAGGCAAGAGTATTAAAACATTACGGTCGGACCGTGGTGGCGAATACTTAAGTAATGAGTTTCAAGATTACCTGAAAGAATATGGTATTCTTTCACAATGGACTCCTCCTGGAACACCACAATTAAATGGTGTGTCTGAACGGAGAAACCGTACCTTGCTTGACATGGTAAGGTCGATGATGAGTCGCACTGAGCTACCTATATCCTTCTGGGGACGGCATTAGAAAGTGCAATTCTTATTTTGAATAGGGTTCCGTCAAAGTCTGTTGAACAGACTCCATATGAGATATGGACAGGAAAGAAACCAGATTTCTCATTCCTGAAGATTTGGGGTTGCTGGGCATACGTCAAACGTTTGGAAGGTACCAAACTTGAACCCAAATCAGATAAATGCCTATTTGTTGGATATCCTAGGGAAACCAAAGGATATTACTTCTATTACCCACAAGAGAACAAAGTATTTGTTGCTCTACATGCGGTTTCCCGCTGATCCCTACAAACACAACACTACCCTTTGACCGATTTGTCGAGATCATAGTAGGAGAAATAAGAGTGTTGTTCCCTCGCCTGGTATACCTTCCAGCATCCTCACTTGTTCCTTTCGATCCAGTAGCTGACCCAGTTTCCGTTGATCCGGCAGAAACGGGGGTAGCGGGGGGAGAGGCGAAAGGCCCACCGGCATAAGCACAGGCAAAAAATGTGGGGGCAAGTGTTAGTGGGAGGTAAGTGATACTGTTCCTGGCAATGAATCGAGAACGGAACATGAACAGTCCATCCAGGATGAGATGAACCACAATCTTCAATTACACAAGGATACGTAGGTCGGAGGAGAGGGTAGGGTAATACCTGAGAGTATGGATTCCTGATCTCACTCATGTAGATATTAATCTTATTGAGGATACTGAACCGGCTACGTATGAGGAAGCGATACAAGGTATCGAATCCACTTTATGGCAAGAGGCCATGAAGGCCGAAAGGATTCCATGTATACCAACCAAGTTTGGACACTGGTTGTGCACCAGAAGGCGTAAAGCCTATTGGATGCAAATGGGTCTTCAAGAAGAAGACAGACATGGATGGCAACGTACACAAACGTACAAAGCTAGGCTCGTAGCGAAGGGGTATCGTCAACAACTTGGAGTTGATTATGACGAAACTTTCTCCACCTGTTGCCATGATTAAATCCATTCGGATAATGCTTGCGATAGCTGCATATTACGATTACGAAATATGGCAGATGGACGTTAAAACCGCTTTCCTTAACGGAAACCTGTTGGAGGATGTTTATATGCAACAACCTGACGGTTTTATCGCACCAAGACTTGCAAACAAGGGTTGTAAGTTAAATCGGTCCATTTATGGACTGAAGCAAGCATCGAGGTCATGGAACCAACGTTTTGATGAGGTCATAAAAGAATATGATTTCACTCAAAACGTAGATGATCCTTGTGTATATAAGAAGGTTAGTGGGAGTGCACTGACTTTTATTGTCCTTTATGTCGACGATGTATTGCTTATAGGCAATGACATTCCCATGTTAACGTCGGTGAAAGCTTGGCTTTCATTGAAATTCTCCATGAAAGATCTGGGAGAAGCAGCTTTTATTCTAGGAATAAAGATCTACCGGGATAGATCTAGAAGGCTACTTGGACTCTCCCAGAGTACATATATTGATAAAGTGTTGAAGAGATTCAACATGGATCAGTCCATGAGGGGACTGTTGCCAACATCACATGGCGTCTATCTATCTAGGGACATGTGTCCTAAAACACAAGAGAGAGGAGACAACATGAGTCGGACTCCGTTCGCCTCGGCAGTCGGATCGATCATGTATGAATGATATGTACACGACCTGATGTGTCCTATGCTTTGAGCATGTGCAGTCGATATCAGGCCGATCCAGGACAGGATCACTGGATGGCGGTTAAAGTATCCTTAGGTATCTTAAGAGAACTAGGATGTTTTCTTAATCTATGGAGATGGAGAACTTGAGGTATCTGGGTATACCGATGCAAGTTTCCAAACCGACAGAGACGACTTCAAGTCGCAAACCGGGTACATATTTTGCTTGAACAACGGAGCAGTGAGCTGGAAATCTTCCAAGCAAGATACTGTTGCCGATTCAACAACTGAAGCGGAGTACATTGCAGCAGCTGAAGCAGCAAAAGAGGCAGTTTGGATCCGTAAATTCTAATTGGATTAGGAGTAGTTCCGTTAGCAGCTGAGCCCGTTCCATTGTATTGTGACAATAGCGGGGCTATAGCACAGGCTAAGGAACCAAGGTCTCATCAACGATCCAAACATGTTCTTCGACGATTCCATCTGATTCGAGAGATCATACATCGTGGCGATGTGAAGATCGAAAAGATCGCATCAGAGGATAATATTGCAGATCGCTGACGAAGGCTATTCCTCGAGAAAAGTTTGAGCGACATGTACATAGTTCAGGTATTAGATGCTGAGTGACTGGCTATAGGCCAAGTGGGAGATTGTTAGACAGTAATGACCCATAGCGTCACTATTTTGTAAATGATATTGTATTATTGTACAAAATTAACTATGTAGTAATGAAATTGCCTTTTACCGTTTTGTAATTTATTTACTTTGATATATAAATGGTAAAAGTCCCTATGATTAGTTCCGGATTGTGATGATATGAGACGGTATCAATTCATAAAGGTTTAATCATTAAATATCCCTAGTCGTAGTATTATCGAGATTGGACATCGATAATGCGGAATAGACTAGTACTGCACTTGTGCATGTTGTGAGGGCACAACGGCATAGTTCTCATATATTTAAGTATTGGATACTTATGCAAGTGCGGTAGGAGGTTGTGTTTTACCGATGGTACGGAAAACAGCTTCGCTCTGGATAGACCCCGCGGAGTCCCATTGGTAGTATGTCTGCGTGTCTATGGGAGTCCGCTTCAGGGTAGGTGCATATGATCTTAACCTGAGACTTGCATCGCTAGTACTTACGACAATCGGTAAACTTTAGTTTTGGTGGTCCAGGGCTTTAACGGGTTCTGTGTACACCTCTTCTGGGTTTATCGAGAATCGAAGTGTATTGGGTGTGATGTCAAGATGGAAGTATCACTTCAGACATATGGAGATGATGATCGCGAGGGATACAGAACTAGTACTCTATAATGGTTGCAACCATCGGGATAATATGACTAGGTCAGGATTATCCGATTCAAAGAGACTGGTTGCTTGATGTCCGATATGTGTATCGTACGGGGCAGACACATCTCCAGCCCCAGGCCTTACATGTGATCATCCGATACTAATTCGATATACACTATACTACGGTATACTACGCTGTTATAGATCTTATTCCAATAAGAATATTTCTAGAGAATTGGGTAGACATGGTGTTTTGCTAGAGGCTAACCTTGTCTTGTAAATCGGTAAAAACGTAGTACTTGGTACGTACGTGTTCGGATAGTTCGACAACCGGATTTACTGCCAACATATCTAGAGATCTCTTGGGTCGCTTCCCGAAGATTCACCAATGACGTATGATTCAAACTCGATTAATCTTGGATTAATTACGGAGAGACTTTATCTTGGATAAAGTACTATATAAAGAGAGAGAACGATTAATTTGGAATTAATCGTAAATTTATTATATTCGATATAATAATCGAAATTCGATTTCGACGCGAAATTAAAATTAGATTTTTATTCGGGCAAACGAGTTAATTTAGAAATAATTCGTTAGCGACGTAAATAATAATTTCGCTAGGCGCAATTATTTATTTAAATTCGATTTAATTAACGTCGCGACGTAAGTTCGGTATTTCGAAATATCGAACCCGAACGCGTGAGTGCACGTGGGCCCACTTTCATTTGGAAATGTGGGGGCCCACATGACACATGTCATTATATGCATTATTTAATTGTTGATGCATTGCATGGAGATAGTGTACAATGCACTCAAGGGTTTGCATGATGAAATTGAGTGTTTGACACTCTAAGCCATTGCATGATTTGTGTCATAAGTTTATTATTAATTAATAAATATTATGCCATAAATATAAATTGATTTTTGTAACAAAAAAATCAGATCTCTCCTCTCTCTCACATTGCCGAAAACTTCACTGCAGTTTTGGCTCTCCACTTTCTGTTTTTGTTGCAAAAACTTGAAGAATTTGTGCATGTTTGGAACATAAAATACACATCTTTGGCTAGCACCATCAAGGGATCATACAAAGGTGTTATGGGAAACTCATCTTAGAGCTTGGAAGGATCAAAAATTGCTTGGAGCTTCTCTTTTCTGTTGGCCGAACCCTCACTGCACAAAGGAGAAATTTTTGTTTCATCAACGTATCCGCATTCCGATCTTTGTGAGTATGATTCCGCCATACTTCAATATTGTTCATTCATTTATATGTTTTGCTTTTCTTTTGATCTTGGGACATGGATTAGATTTTCCAACAAGTATTAGCAGTGCAAGTCTCAAGTTAAGACCAAATACACCTACCCGATTCGGACTTCCATAGACACATAGTCATACTACCAATGGAATTCTGAGGGGGGTCTTATCCAGAGCGAAGCTGTTTTCCCGTACCATCGGTGAAACACATCCTCATATTACACTTGCATGAGTATCATATACCCAAATATATGAGAACTATGCTGTTGTGCCCTCACAACGCGCACAAGTGTAATACTAGTCTTTTACGCATTCATCGATGTCCAATCTCGAAATGCTCTGACTAGGGATATAATGATTTATCCTTCGTGGATTGATACTGTCTCATATCATTCTCAATCCAGGAACAAATCACAAGGACCTCTCATCATTTATACATCTAGGTGATCTAATCACAAATGATAAGAGTGCATTCTCCTTTGTCACATAGGTAATTTGTACAACAACACCGTGATCTGTACAAATAGTGACGATATAGGTCATAATTGTCCAACACTCCGTACTCTTTACGGGGTGTGAGCCCAACAATGTCGTGGTCGCCGAACATCATAGGCATAGCGGTAAACCCCTCTTTGCTCCTACAGATGCCGACTCCACTGGGGATAGAGAATCGGCCCCGAAACAATGCCTTGTATTGTCTGTGGCTTTGGTTTTGGTTACCCAAGTCTCATATATTTTGTATACCCTTTTTACCCCGATGTCGTCATGTATCGTGAAGTGGTTTTTAACTCAAGGCGGTGGATCGTTATGTGATGACCATCACTCGTTGGCTCATACCCTAGGGTATATAAAAAAGGCGCACTCACTTGGTCGCTCGAACCCTTAAGTGGGGGAGACCTAGTTATGAGCAACCTTTCGCCGACGGGAGCCTTTATCCATACCCTTATAAGCCCACATATGAACCATAGTTATATGTCCTCTATAAGCTACCCCTATGCTTGTGTTTGGGACCATTATCATTTGGATATATTGGGCCTCTCGTCATAGAATATGAACTTGTTGGGCCACTTTAACTGGGATGAGTTTGTATCTTATGATGATTGGGCCAATATTTTCAAAAATGACGATGGGCCACCTTGTGTTTGGACCCTTATCATTTGAAGTTGTTTAGCCAGTTTATCGTAAAAATGTAAAATGTTGGGCCTTTTCAACTAGGACAAGTTCGCACATTGCGATAATCTGATTGAACGCTTTAAAATGATAACGGGCCAACTTGTATGAAAACCTTGATGGACTTGGAAGGTCCAAACATGATCCGAATATGCCAAATGCATGAGTCCGATATCCACACTGGCTTTCACCTAGGAAGGGTACGTCTTGTTTTGGCATATTTGTATACTTTTGGATATCTCCAAGTCCATCCCCATAATCGTGATTATCGAGGGCCCAATTCATCGTTTCTAGACAATGGTACGATCCCCATAATAGGCTTAGTCAATATTGTTAATGGTCGGTCTTTGTCTTTTACAGATGGAAAGAGACTGAGGTAGCCAAGGTTCACCCTGTAGTGTAAGAGAGAACGATTTTGTGTACCTCACATTGGTGTTGGGTTTCTCTATGGTCCCGGGATCGATTTCAAGCAATGAAACATATATATGAATACTCGTAAAAGCATGGCGGAATAATACTTACAACGATCGGCTTTTACGACGTGAGGAACATCAAAATCTTCAAGCTTTTTCTTCCTTGAAGTCTCGGCTTTGGGCTGATTTTGTTGCTCCATTTTTTGGTCCAAGCTCCAAGCTTTCGAATGGTGATTCCAAGCTCACAAGTCGGTTTCCCTATCACATTCGCAAGACCCTTAAAGCGTGCTAGCACTCTGGAAATTTTGCCATAAAATTCCCTTATGCTTCTTCTTCATTCTCGGCTTTGGCAGAAAATTAGAAGAAGAAAATGCCCCTTCGGCGAGAGGGAGAGAAGAAAGAAGAAAGAAAAATGTGTTGTGTATTAGTTAATTGATTTCCAAAATCAATTAAACATATACCATTTTTCATTTTCAAAAAAGTCAAAGGCAAAAAACAATTAATGCCTTCCAACTACCACCATCAATCAATAGTGACATGTTGTCACATCACTCAAAGTGACTAGACATCACATCAATCGATTGACTAGTGATTTGACGCTTGATGTGACTTGTGGGCCGCACTTGAATTCGAAATGCGAGTGCCCCCGCAAACACTCCCGGGCTCGGGTTCGCTAATTCCAAATTAACAAATTTTCTGTTGCGACATAATTAAATAATTATGCCTAGCAAAAATTACTATTCACATCGCTAACGAATTAATTCTAAATTAACTCGTTCGCCCGACTTAAAATCTAATTTTAATTCCGCATCGAAATCTAATTAGTATAATATGTCGAATATATTATTTTATCGATAATTCCAAATTAATCGTTCTCTCTCTTTATATAAATATTTTATCCCAGATAAAATATCTCCGTAATTAATCCCATATAATTTCTCTCTCTACTAATTAATCCCAGATTAATAAAGTGCGAGTCATACGTCATTGTGAATCTTCGGGAAGCGACCCATGAGATCCCCGGATATGTTGGCAGTAAATCTGGTCGTCGGACTATCCGAACATGTACGTACCTAGTACTACGTTTTTACCAATTTACAAGACATGGTTGGCTTCTAGCAAAGCACCGTGCCTACCCAATTCTCCCAGAAATATTCTTACTGGGAATATGTGATCTATATCAGGCGTAGTATACGTAGTATTGCGTATATCGATCCAGCATCGGATGTCCCGTGGAAGGCCTGGGGCTGGTGGAAATGTGTCTGCCTCGTACGAAGCAAATATCAGATCTCTGGTAACTAGTCTTTATAATCGGATAAACATGACCTAGTCATAATATCCCGATAGCTGCAGCTATAAGAGAACCGAGTTCCGTATCCAACGTGATCATCATCTCCACTATGACTAGAGTGATACTTCCATCTCGACATCACACCCAATACACTACGATTCTCAATACCCAAACCAGAAGAGGCGTACATAGAACCTGTTAAATCCCTGGAAGACCAAAACCAAGTATATTGATTGTCGCAAGTATTAGTGGTGCAAGTCTCAGGTTAAGACCAAATACACCTACCCTGATTTGGACTTCCATAGACACATAGTCATACTACCAATGGAATTTTGAGGGGTCTATCCAGAGCAAAGTTGTTTTCGTACCATCAGTAAACACAACCTCCTATTACACTTGCATGAGCATCATATACCCAAATATATGAGAACTATGCCGTTATGCTCCCACAACGCGCACAAGTGTAATACTAGTCTATTCTGCATTATCGATGTCCAATCTCGATAATACTACGACTAGGGATATTTAATGATTAAACCTTCTTGGATTGATACTGTCTCATATCATCTCAATCCGGAACTAATCATAAGGACCTTTTATCATTTATATATCTTGGTAATCTAATTACAAATGATAAAAGAGCAATTTCCTTTGTCACATAGTTAATTTGTACAACAACACCATGATCTGTACAAATAGTGATGCTATGGGCCATAACTGTCCGAGTTCTCGGAGAGTATTAATAACTTTAAATCTATCCCAATAGATCTTTATTCTTAGAATAAAGGTTGTTTCTCCCAAGATTCTACGGAGATTTTCACGAAAACCAAGCTTTCACAGATTGTTTTATAGGAATATCATTTCCAAGAAATGATGTCATCATTATATAAGACATTCACTGTCAGTGCGCTCCCACTAACCTCCTTATATACACAAGAATCATTTTCGTTTTGAATTAAATCATACACTATTATGATTACATCAAAATGATAATTCCAAGAGCGCAATGCTTGCTACAATCCATTCATGGATCGAATTAACCTGCAAACCTTGTTTGCTAGTTTTGGTACGATAAAACCATCAGAATGTTGTAAACATCCTCCAAAAGGTTTCTGTTTAAGGAAAGCGGCTTTGACGTTCAGCTGCCATATTTCATGAATGAAACATGCAGCATCAGCAAGCATTATCCAAATGGATTTAACCATGGCAAACATGTAAAAGGTTTCTTCATAATCGACACAATGTTGATAACGATACCTTTTTCGCTACAAGCCTAGCTTAGTACGTTGGTATGTTGCCATCCATGTATGTCTTCCTTGAAGACTTATATAGTACCAATAGGCGCAATGCCTTGTTGTACATCAACTAGTGTCTAAACTTAGTTGGTATACATGGAATCCATTTCGGAAATCATGGCACTTCGCCATAATAGGAGTCGATACTTGTATCACTTCCTCATATATAGTCAGTTCGTATTCCCCAATAAGATTGACATCTTTATGAGGTGAGATCAGAAACCCATACCCCAGGTTGTTTTCTGACTCTCTCCGACCTACGCTATTCTTGTGTATTCGAAGATTATTAGTATAGTTTCATCCATGATGAACTATTTGTGTTCCATTAGGAATCGGTGCCTGGAATAGTATTACTCCGATTTTCATCGAGTTTTACTTTCCTCCCACTTACCACTGCATATAGGTATTCCTTTTAGGAAAACCGCATGGCGAGCAACAATTACATTGTTCTCTAGTGAGTTGTATAAGTACTATACTTTGGTTTCCCTAGGATAACCTACAATTTAGGCACTTATCCGATTTGGGTTCTAGTTTGGTATCATCCAAACATATGCCTAGCATACCCAAATCTACAGGATTAAGAAACCTGGTTTCTTTCATGTTCATATCTAATATGAAATCTGTCTAACAGATTATTATGGAACCTTATTCAAAATAAGTTTTGCACTATTAATGCGTATCCTTTGAAGGAAATGGTAGCTCAGAGCGACTCATGATTAACCTTATCATGTCTAATAAAATTTGGTTTCTCCGTTCAACACACACCGTCAAACTGACGTGTTCCGGGAGGAGTCCTCATTGACAAGAAGAATACTATACTCTTTCAAGTATTTGAGAAACTTACTGCTTAAGTGTTTTCCATCACGGTCTAACCGTGACGGTTTAATACTTTAGCCGATCTGTTTGTCTACTTCGTGTCGAAACTCTTTGAATTCATCAAAAGTTTCTGATTCGTGTTTCAAAAGAAACACATAACCATAACGCGATGCCACATCCTTAAATGTCACGAAACATTCATATCCACCTCTAGCCTAGCTAGACATGGGCCTACTAATGTCACTATGAACGAGGGCTAACAGATCGGTGGCACTTATTTTACCAAGTAAAAAGTGTTTTAGGAACTTTGCCTAATAAACTAGATTCGTAGACATCATTTAAATAGAATCAAATTTGTCCTAATACCCACTCTTCGAAAGTGTGGATATACGAGTCTTGTTTATTGTGTCCCAGACAACAATGCCATTTATAAGTCTCAACTGATTAAATCAGTTTGAGCTATTTGTTTGTCCTGTTATACGTTTGAGATTTATTTATATTCAAAATATAAATACTGTTATTCACATCTAATGTGTTTATCTCAATATCATCTTTATAAAATAAAACACTTTAGTGTTCTAGAATATAAAGGTATACCCGCAATGGGTTAAACCCTGATATGGAGATAATGTTTCTGGTCAAACTAGTTACATTGTAACAGTTTCCTAATTTAAGTACACACCCGAAGGTAGTTCCTAAACTTAGGTTTCTACGAATAAAACAGTGAATGTCGTCCCGTTTCCAATCCGCAGATAAATCTCAACTGAAGTCAGTATCCTGCTAATCAGCAGATTCTGTACACCAGCACATATTTATGTACCACATCCAGTATCTAAAATCCAATTTCAATACTAGCAGTGAACATGTTTATAACAAAACATTTGAAGTCGGAGCCTTACACCGTCTTCAATTCCTTCATGTCTGCCTTTTCCATACGGCAGTCACGCTTCAGTGACCCCGTTCGCCACAGTTTAGGCCGACATCTGGGATATGACCTTTGTCTTCCCAGAAGATTATAATGACTTTGCCTTTGCCCTTTTTCCACACCCCAGAAACTTTGGCAAGACTTGGCCTTCTAGAATGTCGAAATAAGATGCGCCTTGCGCTTCTTGCCATATTGCAAACTTTGGCTTTGTCTCTATGAGTATAGCCATTAACACTCCAAGAGTTTACTATTGCAATTTAGTACTTCTAAGATCTAAGAATAGATCTATGAAGATCCTTCAATTGAATATCATATTATAAGGATCTAATCCTTAGTTCTGACTTAAGAAATTAATGAGTCTTTTTGGCAAGCATAATGGATTAAGCACTTAAGTTATCATCACATGAATATTCCAAATATCATGTTCTACTATTTGCTTAACTCCGGTCTTAGGCCTAAGATGTTATTTTATCAAATAAAGTAACTTCTTAGTTTCCAGGACTATCCTGAGATTTTATTCCCAATTTGAAAATTAAAGCCGTTTAAAATATTTTCACTCAGGTTTATGTTTTAAACACTAATCTTTCAATTATCTTGATTCCAAAAGTCCAACTATTTAATCAACGATTTTAGGTACTATTCATCATAATGATTACTATAGTCCAACTATATAATCAACTATAATTTAAATTAGTTAACTTCAATTATATTGATTACTATAATCCAATAATAAATCAACTATTAATTGAAATTAGTTAATTCAAATATATGATTACTATAATCCAATATATAATCAACTATAAATGAAATAGTTTGAATACATCCAACTGTTTTATTAAAACAACATTAAATATTAGTCCAACTAATATATTAATTTATTTGACGAATAATTTGAAATGAGCACGTATGGCAAGAAACTAAACGAATATTGCAAATTTAATACTTGTCTCCCACTATTTTTCGGCGAGCCTCTAACCCTCTGTGGAGTACTCGGGAAACTTGTTTCCTAGTGGGCTAGGATCCCGTTAAATAACACAGAATCTTGACTTTGGCCAACAAATGTATGATAATTAACTAGGTAGATCTCTAAGATCAATTGGATCCCATCCAATTCCTAGATCCAGTAGGTGGACATCCAAGTCCGAAACATATATCCTATATATGCCAATATATCCAATATATTGCCTAACCTTTTTCCTATGAATCAACTAAGCCTTGGCTTTGGCACAACAAACTTAGTGATCCCAGTTAAGCGGAACCCATTGACCATGGAAAGCTTCGTAATCAATGTCGATAGACAAGAAATGATCTTGACTTTGGCCAATAAATCACAACTTGGACAAGACACCGATATGGAACAAAGCCTTCATGATTCAAACACATCCGCGACGGACAAAGGTCTTGACTTTGGCCAACATACCAGTGCCAGTCTTGGATCTTGAGTAAGAATCACTCAATGGAAGGAAAAATGATTAATATGTGTTGAGGGTTTTCTCGCGTATAATTGGCAACCAATTAATTATCTTTGTTAAAGTCTCATCATCATACACCCTTAAACATGCATTCTAAACACATAATAAAGCGCGTAAGTAAATAAAATATAATAATGATATACGGATGGATATTTAAACACATTATTCCTAGAACAAATCTCTCCATTTCCTCTCTCCCGCTAGCACAAGTATTACTTCTACCCGATTACATAACACTTCTAAAGAAACCTCATTTACATTGAGGGGAATAGGTGAGAAGAGAAATACACAGAGTCAAGTGGTAATAGGCTGGACACGCAGGTCCAATTTAATAAATTCTAAATTTATTACAACAATTCCAAAATTGCCCTCACCCATCTAATATTCATCCTGATATACATTATTCATACATCGCAACCATGTATTCACACAAGCATGTTATCAATCAATCTAATCCAATTAATTAATCTGATAATTAATGACCATCCAATGTTAAAACAACGATTTGATTTTGCGCGAGTCCGACTCGTTTTGCGAATAAGTACTCAAAGTACGAATTCTTGAATCCAATTTAATTGTATTTAATACTAATTCATCTATTTAATTCCAAATTAAATATTAGACTTTTTAATGAACCTTTAGCGACTTAGATTCTAAATCTAATCTTTACGAGTCTCCAAGCCCAATTAACATCCAATGTCAATTTAATTTAAAGTCCATGGGCTTTCAATTAATTTCTTAAGGCATGGACTTTTGGTCAATATGGGTCAAACCCAAATACCAAAGCCCATTTAAGGAATCACCCTTATTTGCCAAGAAACCAAATTAGGCCCATTAGGCCCAATTAAAATTAAAGGTCCATTAAGTCATAATTGGACTTTATGGAAATGGTTTTGGGCCCAATTGGATCCAACCAATTAGCCTAAACCAAACTTGGCCCAACCAAGCCCATTAAGCCCAATTACAACTTTAAAAGCCCAATTCCAAATTTAAGCCCAATTAATTTAATTTCAAAATTCCAAATTTCATAATTAAATTAACCAAAGTGTATGCCATAATTAATTAACCAAATTAACATTTCCAAAATAGTAATTCACTCAATTAATTATGCTCATTAACATCAAAACATGTCCAACACATTTTAATCAAAAAATCAACTCATTTTACATGCTTCTCATTCACGGCATTTAGGGTTTTTATTGTTCGATTCGGTTTTAATCCAATTAAATCCTCAATCAACATTCCCCAATTGATTTCAACTCATCCAATGATCAAAATCAAAAAATACCATGACTTAGGGCAAGCTACTAGTTTCGGCCAAGACTCAACATTTGGGCAAAAATTGATCCAATCAACTTTTCAGGAAATTGATCATGCACAACTTCAATAAAACATCATTCAAGCATACTCAATCAATTAATTTTATCAAATCATACTCAAAATGATTTTACCCAAATTTTACCCTAAATTCATTTCATGCTCAAAATGGCTCAAGATACCATTGTGGGGTTTCTCTAAGGTCCCGTAATCGATTTCAAGCAATGAAACACATATGTGAATACTCGAAAAAGCATGGCGGAATCATACTACAACGATCGGCTTTTGCGACGCGAGGAACATCAAATTCTTCAAGCTTTTTATTCCTTGAAGTCTCGGCTTTGGGCTGATTTTGTTGCTCCATTTTTCGGTCCAAGCTCCAAGCTTTCGAATGGTGATTCCAAGCTCACAAGTCAGTTTCCCTATCACCTTCGTAAGACCCTTAAAGCGTGCTAGCACTCCGGAAATTTTGCCACAAAATTCCCTTATGCTTCTTCTTCATTCTCGGCTTTGGCAGAAAATTAGAATAAGAAAATGCCCCTTGGGCGAGAGGGAGAGAAAAGAGAAGAAAGAAAAATGTGTTGTGTATTAGTTAATTGATTTCCAAAATCAATTAAACATATACCATTTTTCATTTTCAAAAAAGTCAAAGGCAAAAAACAATTAATGCCTTCCAACTACCATCATCAATCAATAGTGACATGTTGTCACATCACTCAAAGTGACTAGACATCACATCAATTGATTGACTAGTGATTTGACGCTTGATGTGACTTATGGGCTGCACTTGAATTCGAAATGCGAGTGCGCCCGCAAATACTCCCGGACTCGGCTTCGCTAATTCCAAATTAATGAATTTTCCATGCGATGTAATTAAATAATTATGCCTAGAAAAATTACTATTCACATCGCTAACGAATTAATTCTAAATTAACTCGTTCGCCTGAATTAAAATCTAATTTTAATTCCGCGTCGAAATCCAATTTCGTATAATATGTCGAATATATTATTTTATCGATTAATTCCAAATTAATCGTTCTTTCTCTTAAATAATATTTTATCCCAGATAAAATATCTCCGTAATTAATCCCAGATTAATTTCCTCTCTCTACTAATTAATCTCAGATTAATAAAGTGCGAGTCATACGTCATCGGTGAATCTTCGGGAAGCAACCCATGAGATCCCCGGATATGTTGGCAGTAAATCCGATCGTCGGACTATCCGAAAACGTACGTACATAGTACTATGTTTTTACTAATTTACAAGACATGGTTGGCTTCTAGAAAAGCACCGTGCCTACCTAATTCTCCAGAAATATTCTTACTGGAATATGTGATCTATATCATGCGTAGTATACGTAGTATTGCGTATATCGATCCAGCATCGGATGTCACGTGGAAGGCCTGGGGCTGGAAATGTGTCTGCCTCGTACGAAACACATATCGGATCTCTGGTAACTAGTCTCTATAATCGGATAAACAGGACCTAGTCATAATATCCCGATAGCTGTAGCTTATAAGAGAACGAGTTCCGTATCCAACGTGATCATCATCTCCACTATGACTAGAGTGATACTTCCATCTCGACATCACACCCAATACACTACGATTCTCAATATACCCAGAAGAGGCGTACACAGAACATGTTAAAGCCCTGGACGACCAAAACCAAAGTATATTGATTGTCGCAAGTATTAGCGGTGTAAGTCTCAGGTTAAGACCAAATACACCTACCCTGATTCGGACTTCCATAGACACATAGTCATACTACCAATGGAATTCCGAGGGGTCTATCCATAGCGAAGCTATTTCCGTACCATCGGTAAACACAACCTCCTATTATACTTGCATCAGTATCCTATACCCAAATATATGAGAACTATGCCGTTATGCTCCCACAACGCGCACAAGTGTAATACTAGTTTATTCCGCATTATCGATGTCCAATCTCGATAATACTACGACTAGGGATATTTAATGATTAAACCTTCGTGGATTGATACTGTCTCATATCATCTCAATCTGGAACTAATCATAAGGACCTTTTATCATTTATATATCTTGGTAATCTAATTACAAATGATAAAAGAGCAATTCCTTTGTCACATAGTTAATTTGTACAACAACACCATGATCTATACAAATAGTGATGCTATGGGCCATAACTGTCCAACAATTGGTGCATAAAATAAGCCATACCTAGGACATAAATTGACTTACCACGAGTGTGGGAGGAATAAGGTCAGAAGGATATATGCTGTTTTGATAACCACATGCATCTCATGCATCTCATGCATACATGCATCATGCTGACCCATTGTTTTAAAACCCATCAATAACCACATGCATCTCATGCATTGCATGCATACAAGCATCATGCTGACCCATTGTCTTAAAAGCCATCATAGATATCCGTTGGGTTAGAGAATAGGCAATGACTCCTAAAACCCTTAGAACTCAAACCACTTCCAAACTTTGTGCCACACTACCTCGACCTAAACCTATATTGTTACTTCTATCAGCAAACAAGCCACGAAACTGACAACTGCACTCGCCTTAGGGATGAGATCCAGGACCTCATTGACACCCATAAAATACTCGACCCGGAAAAAGAACAACCCAACACACACATAAACCATCTACCCAACTACTACTTCGTTCCACCACCCACCTACATGATCAACTCCGGCCTACCCGAAAGCTTTGTCCTCCAAACTCTCAACCATCAGGCTTCTTGCATGGGGATACGAGATAGCAGCAGTGAAGATGAAACAGAAATGAAAAAGAAAATTCAGCCAGAAAAAAAGATTGTTTGTTTTTAGTCCTTAATAGTTAAGCATAAGTCCAATGATGAAATTGTTTGCTTTAGGGTGAAATCTTAGAAGCGATAAGTTCTTGATGTACTTTTATCTGATACTTTGAGTAGTTGATCTTTATTAGACTCGTAAGCACTTAATTATAGGTTTTTAGCAGTGAAAACCTGAGTAGTTGGCAAAGTAACTTGTTAAAGAAATTACAGATCGATGAATGACCGTTTGCTTAGATGTCTATCCTGATTTGCTTGTGTTATGATGTGTGGTATAGTTGAAAATAAAAGAAAAGTCTCTAAAGAAAAAAAAAATATATATATATATAATATATATATATATATATTAATAAATTTAAACCACCTATAATCGATAATCGTGAAGCTACCCATGGGCGAGTATTAGGACCACCATAAGGAGAAATACTACCTTAAAGGGTAGGTGTGTTGAAAAAAAAAAGAGACAAAAGAAAAGAAAAAAGAAAATCATACCATATTGAGCACAGAAAAAGCAATTGCAGAGCATAATTGAGATATCTAGGTTGGTTTTACCCATCAATCCCAATTTTTGAAACGAAATCATTGAGTTGGCTTACCTGGGAACTAAGTTGTAAATGAACCTTTGCACACACACATTGTGAGGCTGGCTTAGATGATTTATTCAAAGACTTGGATTTGAGTTGCATTGAGTGTTTTGAAGGTTCTCTGGTTTCACTACTGGACATTCTTTGAGGACAATAATATGTGTAACTATTGGGACTATTTCATAGCCCGTAATATAGTATGTCGATACGGAATGCCACATCACATAGTGACGGACAAAGGAGTCCAATTTCAAGGAGAGGGCACATTTAGAAACCTGAGAATCGAAAAACATGATCCCAAAAGGATGAGGTCGCATTCAAAAAGGCGTAATCCACCTTGACCTGGTACATGTAGCAAAGAGCAGAAAGCTGAGCTAGGTCTGAGGATGACTAGTCTACCACCCCGCGAATAAGGGACACAACAGGATCTTGAGCCACGAGACCATAGAGAACTGAGCGATCACTAGAGGAGAATTGACAGAAGGAAACTGTCAGCAGGCTAAATGGGCGCCCAAAGAGCGCAAGGAAGGCCTAACCAAAAATAACATCATGCCAATAAGACAAAGAACACCCATCAGAATAGGGAATGCATCCATGCATACATGCATACACGTCACATACACACATTTTTTGTTTTGTGTTCGCAGGCTTGGAAGAAAAAGAAAAAGCGGCAAAAACTAGCAACTCTTCAGGAATGAGGACGAGCAAGCCGGGAATGGCACTCCGGGAATGGAGAACAACCTCGGGAATGAGGATGAGCAACTCCACGGGAATGGGGATGAGCAAGCCGGGAATGGAGAAAAACCCCGGGAATGAGGACGAGCAAGCCAGGAACGGCACTCCGAGAATGGTGAACAACCTCGGGAATGAGGACGAACCGGGGGTCGAAATGCCTCACCACCATTATCAACAGTTTTGGGAATGAATCCTGTGGGGCGAGGCCCACATTATCAACAGTTTGGGAATGAATCCCAGAGGTCGAAGCACCTCATCATCATAAAAAATAAAATTAAAAATTAAAAAAAAAAACTCCCTAGCGAATCGAAGAGCCACGCAGGTGGACCAAAACGCCATCACCCATCAGTGCAGGAACAAATCCCATAGGTCGAAGCACCTCAGAGATCGAAGCATCTCACACAAGGAATGGTTCGGGAATGAACCATCTCACACTAGGAATGGTTCGGGAATGAACAATTGCACACCAGGAACGGTTCGGGAATGAACCATCTCACACCAGGAACGGTTTGGGAATGAACTATCTCACACTAGGG